>JARFIW010000990.1:0-11538 GCA_036346225.1 Platerodrilus igneus
GTGTAAACCCGCCATAGGGTCGCCTCAGATCCATATACAACCTTCATAGAACAACATTGGTGTCTGACAAGTGTAAACCCACCATAAGGTTACCTCAGAACAATGTTAAAATCTACCAAAGAGGTAGCCTAAATCATAATGATTTCCTTCAAAATAAATATAAAAAACGACTACTTAAGCCTTTTAATAATGCAATTGCACACTTCTTTAATAACCATCCTCTAAATAGTGTAAATAGAAACATGTTAAAAAATGTTTTCCAATTCCCAAGTTATTGAATTTTTACAATAAAAATTAGTCAGCTGATTTCACGTTAAGCGTATTGGCTACCTAAAAAAGTCGGTCCCAGGCCGTAACACAAATTGAAGGCAATTATTCATTTAAACTTTAAAAATTTTGCTTAGTGTACTCAAACCAAATATTTCAAACATCAATAAATCAAAGTCACCTTCAATTTGTGTCATAAATGTCAAACTTGAAGTTTTATTATTTTGAAAACGATCCTAGGTTATGGATCGAAACGTTAATAAAGATAATTTTAAAACTATGAGTGGTTCAATACCCAAAGAAGATTAAGAAGAACTCTGCAGTATATTTCATAGACAACAGCATGGCGGCACAGCAATTTACTCGGCTCTGAATTCTGTTTTTGAAGACTGCCTGATTTCCTGTTTGAACATTTTCTATAAAATGCATATTGTTGATCTGGCAGAATTCTGTTAATAGCGTATTATTGTAGGTTGTTATATCTTTAGTGAAAATTGTTATTGGATAAGTGTAGTTGATTGTTAATCAAAATGTATCAATTGTTTTATAATATTCTCCAATAGTAAGTTATTTTTAGTTATGTAAATTAAAAACATTCTTAAAATTTGAAGAAAATCAAAATATCTCAGAAAGTAATGGATTTAGGTATAGGAATGCTTAACAAAATGATAGGACACTTAATGAACTATCCATTGTAGCAATAAAATTGGTAGGGTGCCATTTAAAAAAATTTAAAAATTGCATTTTGCGAAACCTGACACACCCTGTATACTGTGAAGAAATTTCAAAAAAGTGATAATTACAAATATACTATGGTATATAGTAAAATTTTCTGCAACTTGAAAATTAACATAAGTTGTGTATTAGTGCAGTGGCAATGTATCTAATCAGGGTCATTTTTCTAAAAACAGTTGAATATCTCAAAAACTAAACAGACAAATTTTTTATAATTTTGTATATTTATACAACTAAAACTAAGGAGTGCATCTGCAAAGAATTAAATCCCAAGTCACAAGGAAAGCAGCAATTAACTTCCTAGAAAACTACTTAAATATAAATTAAATCTACATAGCTATTATTGACCTTTAATACTGCCAGGTGATAATAGAAAGTACAAGTGTGTCGTGCCTAATAAGAATTAAATAAAGGATAAAACGACCAAATGTCTGCTGAAAGTAATGAATCTTTATCCTCTGAGGATGAAATGGTACTGAATGATGGGGGAATATGGCAAAAGATAAAAAGGGAGAAAGACAGTACAAAATTAGCAGCAACAATTCCAACTAAAAAGAATACATTACCTTCAAAACAACAAATTTATAATATAATTATGGGTGAACCAACATCTGTCACATCAACAAATTTAAGACCAAATTATACTTCTAATAACACAAACTTGTACCAACAATACACTAGAAATAGCATTATCAACTTCTCATCACAAATGAAAAATAATATAAACAAAAAATACCAACATATTTTCTTTATATCAACACAACAAGATATTACCAGAATTGAGTTTGCAAATCATTGGCTTTCATTTAATCCTAATTCCTTAGATGTTATAATTAAAACGAATACTGGCATTATCCTAAAAAGTAACCAAGACAAAAAGATGATCAAGACTCATCTGAAAACCCTGATCGAAGCAGAGATAGTTAAGGAATTCAAAGAAACTATGCCAAACACCAAAATATCAACAACAAACAAGCCTCCAAATGCAACTTTTGCATGTGTTGTTGGTTTAGTTGAATTAGAAGTTAATGATACTCAAATTATTGAACTTTTATCAAACTTGGGAATCAACCATCGCTACTGTTAAAGAATAACTTCTATAAACACAGGTAAACTTACACCCCTAATTAGGATTATCACGGGAGACATTTCATCTTTCCAAAAACTACTCAGCGAAGGAGTATTTTACAAAAATTACCATTATCCAGTTTACCCGAGCCATCCTCCTCAACCAACCCCTATTCCTTGCTCTAAATGCTTACTATACACCCATACAACTGAAAAATGCACAACTTGGAAAACTTGCAGAAAATGTCAAGGTAAACATGCAACTCATGCTTGTACAACTCCTCTTCCAGAGAAATGTTCTTCATGCCAAGCCGAGGATCATCAAGCTTGGTCACCTAAATGTCCTAACAAACCTACGAAACTGATAGGCGAAATTCCCAATGCTCGCATTAAATCTATGAATAAGAAATCATATGAAATTTCACTAGATATTACGAAAACCAATAGAATTCACTCATGCATGACATATCATGATTACATTATAGATACTTACATCAATAAGTTAAATAGCCAAAAAAATAGTAATAGACAAGACTTCATTATAAAATAAAAAAGATTTATACAACAATATAACATTGATACTACCCAAGTTTTTAGTGGAAATCGATTATTTATCCTCATGTTTGATCTGGAAGTATCCAACAGTGACTCTACTACTGTTCCAACTGAAGGACTTACAATTAATCAAAATGGCAGCAAATAGTAACGCAAGGTTTCTCTATTCAAAATTACTCCATATCATGATTGGACGATAGTGCAACAAACAGAAAACACCTTAAATCAGAATATTAGAGGAGGCAGCCTTATACAATCGGCTAAAATTATACAAATGGGAAAGAAAACCCTCTTAAAATTAATAACTCCTTAAACAACTGTATTTATGTTGCATTTCCTTATAACCAGTCAAAACTACACATTTTCCTAGTGTATAACCACCACTCATCTTTAGTTGAAGACATCATTTTTACTAAGGCTTCCTTATATGAATACTCAATAATAATAGGCGATTTCAATTCTCCATGCTCAAAACTCCAGCTCCATGCGCAAAAGGCAAATCAAATCTTTTTTAAATAACTCCAACTTTTGCCAAGTTGACACACCACCCACTTTCATAATCGCAAATAACCCTAGTACCTCACCAGACCTACTTCTGTGTTCAAAAAGTATTCGAAATAATATCCACAAAATCAAAGTATCACCGGATCTTGGAAGTGACCACCTAGCAATCCAATTCGACTTCGACCTGAAAGCAAACCCTACTGTTGTGGCCAGATTACCTAACTTGAACAAATGTAATGTGAAAAAAGTCAACCAAGAACTGATTAATTTTATTGAAAACGTAGGAGATGTTGGGTCAGATTTTATCAAAAGTTTAATAATAGAATAACCAAATCAATAATTAAAAATTCGCCAACACAGAACAAATCCCCCTTCAATTACAATCTGCCCCTGTTCATATTAGCATTAATAAAGTCAAAAAGAACACTATACAGATTAATTTGGCAAAATGATAATGATTCAGATCTAAAAGTAAGATACAATAAGTTAAACAAGGATATCCATAATCATATAAACCAATACAAACAACACAAGTGACTTCAAGCATGTAAGAACATTAATCTGACGAAAGGCAAAACCTATTGGAATGAAATTAAAAAGCTTTCAAAATACAAACCCCTGATCCAACAAAATCCAGAACTACAGTTAAATGGTTTAATAATTAATAGTGACTATCAAAAATGTAAGGCTTTTGCAGATTACTTTTCGAAAACATATGAAATTAATAACAATGACAACTGTGATAAGAACACCTTTGAAGAAGTAACACAATGGTATAAGGAAAGGTCAACATCATTCCGAAACTAAATTGTCCCCCAATTACTGAAGAAGAATACTATGACATACTGAACGAGGGCAAAAATACAGCTCTAGGAAAAGATTGCATAAATAGAAAAATATTGAGACAACTAAAAACACAAATCCACCAGAAAATAATTGAAATATATAATTATTGCTTAGGGAACAGTTACTTCCCCCAGTCTTGGAAAGAAGGAATAATTATTGTTATACCCAAACCTAACTTAAACCACTCCCTAGCTAACATACTGGCGTCATTTTGACGTCGATAATGAGTGAATTTGTGACCAAGACGTCAGTTGGCCATAAAATGACGTCAATATGACGTGATTTTCGTGACGTCTTAAGTACGTCATTTTTTTACGTCAATTTGATGTCGAATACAGGTCAGCTTGTGTAGTTAAAAACTTATGGCAATAAGTATATATTTTCTTTAATCATATTGATTTTGGTGTGATCACTATTCTTTATTTAACTACGCGTAACTTTATATAATACAAGTTATTTAACCAATTCTATGCAGTTATGGATTATTTATGTACTTATGAAAATTAATAATTTGCTTTAGAAAAAATACAGTTTTGAAAATTGATTACATATTTCTGTAGGTACACGTTTTTGGTATTACATCCTGTGCGCCGGTACAATATTCTTAGTTATAGTTTTCGGATTAAGACGCACCTGTGCAGTGCGCAGCAACGCCAACAATAGCGTTTATTCCTCTTCAACTTCATATTGCCTGTTTGTTATACCTGTTAATGGCGGCTTTAATTTTATGACGCACATTTATAGTATAATCTATGTATTTGGTTTTTATAGCTTTAATAGCTCTAAAGTGTAGTAAATATACGGTCAACGTCACCAGAGAAGATAATTCTTAGCGGCAATTATATTTTTCTAACCTACAAGGTAATTATATTTCACAGTGTTTCTCTAACCTCACATATATATTCCCTTGTTAACACATTTTTAGATATTGTATACTATATAACACTATGGCGTTTGTAGGAGTCGAATTTCCAAGTGAAGGTTGTGATGGTAACAGTGTCGCACTTGTAAGCCGAGCTTGGTTGACACCTATAAAAAAGAAGTGTTCTGGCCACCCTTTAAACTGCGGATACAATTTGAGAAAGCTGTTCGAAGTCACATAGCACCAGAAGATTCCTGGCAATTATATCCAATTGTTTGCTGCTTTTTTGAACGTGGTAAGTAGAAATCTTAACATGATTTTTTGTTATTGTGTATTTCTTTAGATGATTATGATAAGGCCCAATATAAAATTAAACAAGCTGAAATTACATCAGACATACAAAGTGAGTTGGAGGAACCACAAGCTAAGAGAAAGCGTGTAAAACCACGTCGCTTATCCTATGGCAGTAGCGATGATGAAAACAGTCGTTTACATAAGCAAGTTACATCAACACTTTTGCAGCGGCCACCGCCTTTAAAATTCAGTATACCATAAACTTTAGGTTAGTGATGTGCATCTACATTTTCTGCGTTTTCCTTTTAAGTGTGTGAAGCTCTAGAGCTTGGACCCTATGCTACTAGAGAAAAGTATAATGTTATTAGATTGTGCAATAATTGACTCAATTAAAATAACCACCTGCTCATAGATTGTTTTAAACTTGGAACCCATGCTGTAATTTAGACTACTATGAATTTGCTGTTATCCAATTTCTAATTGAATCTTTATAATTTTCAGATGTTTCTAATGATAGTCACTCTCAAACCAATAGCAGAACCTGTTTCGATGATTCAACTTTTTATACCAATCAGGATTTGTGTATAGGTACACCTCCAGTTTTATCACCTAGTAATAGTAATACAAAACATGACAGTGTACATAATACAGGTAGGTACTTTCGCCTTTAGTAAAGAGTTACTTATGTATCAGTTTTATTACAGCGTTTCACCAAAAATTATTTAATCTTTTGCATAAAATTGAGGAGCAAAATAAACTGATCCTTAATAAACTGGATACATCACAACAGGGAATAATTGTTTATGGAGGTCATTTGTCGCAAAATATGCCAGTTGCATTACCAATACAGAACTATAACGAGATTATTGCCTTGGAAGATTTTTGAATAAAGAAAACTTTGCAATATTCGTAAGTAGATAATTTGAATATCTGTATGTAAGTAGCAGGTTATTTTTTTCAATTGAAGACCAGTCAAATTTAAATTTTATTAATTTGTTTTGGAGTGTTCCGACACACCATATTTTAGGCATTTAGATTTTTTTATTATAACACCTAACATAAGTAACAGTTAATTTTAAAATAAAATCACGGTTTCGTTAGATACATTATGCAAGGAGAAAAAATTATTAGAGTATATTTTATTTGTTGGAATATGGCGAGCAGAACTTATGAAACAATAAATAATAAACTAATATCACTCAATTGTAGTCCTGCTGGAATCAGATAATGTTGACTCTTACTTTCCTATCAAGATATTTGAACCTGACACTTATAAAATTGAAACCAATACACAAATTTTAAAGCTGCGAAGTAAAAATCATCATAGGTATTTCACATTACAGTAACTGTTAAAAACTCATTAATGTAATAATATGTTATTTCCATCACATCATACTGAAAAGTGATATTGATAACTTTCATTTATTGACTGTATGTTTGTTGTGGTTTGTATAGTATTCTTCTTAATCTTGTTTGGGTATTAAACCACTCATAGTTTTTAAAATAATCTTTATTAACGTTTCGATCCATAACCTAGGATCGTTTTCAAAATAATAAAAGCTTCAAGTTTGACATTTATGACATAAATTGAAGGTGACTTTGATTTATTGATGTTTGAAATATTTGGTTTGAGTACACTAAGCAAAAATTTTTAAAAATTTAAATGAATAATTGCCTTCAATTTGTGTTACGGCCTGGGACCGACTTTTTTTAGGTAGCCAATACGCTTAACGTGAAATCAGCTGATTAATTTTTATTGTAAAAATTCAATAACTTGGGAATTGGAAAACATTTTTTTAACATGTTTCTATTTATACAATTTAGAGGATAGTTAGTAAAGAAGTGTGCAATTGCATTATTAAAAAGCTTAAGTAGTCGTTTTTTTATATTTATTTTGAAGGGGAAATCATTATGATTTAGGCTACCTCTTTGGTAGATTTTAACATTGTTCTGAGGTAACCTTATGGTGGGTTTACACTTGTCAGATACCAATGTTGTTCTATGAAGGTTGTATATGGATCTGAGGCGACCCTATGGCGGGTTTACACTTGTCAGATACCAATGCTGTTTTACAGGGGTTGTTAATATGCTTCATCATCATCTTCATCTCAAAACTGGTTGGACACGTACCTGCACTTATTTATATTCTGAGCTAGCTTCCCTTCTATTGTTTTCTAATTTTATGTTTTATTTCACCGAGATTCAGTGAAGAGGGTTAAGCAACCTGTGGCTACCAAGATCCCCAACACTTAGATATTTGTCGAAATAATGGTTTTTTTAGTTAATATGCTTATTGTTATATAATTAGTTATTGTATGTATAAATAGAAATCATGTATGTAGGCTGTATTTCATGTTAATATCGCAAGGAAAACCCAGGAAAAACTTGCAATGCTACCTAGATATTGGGGGCATTTGATTTTGATTTGTTATTTCTTTTGTTATTTCTTTTAGTAATGGAATCCATTGTTTACTGAAAGTTACGGATTCGTTTGCAACGCAGTTATTTTTATGTAAGGTTATATAAGCAGCTTCTTTGATTTTGCGTTTTTGGTGGTTTTCTTCTTTGTCGATAATTTTTGCGTCCTCCCATTTTATTTTATGACTGGAGTCCCATGCATGTTGGCAAATCATGGATTTTTCAAATTTTCTATTTTTTATATATGATTTATGTTCTTTTAATCGAACTTCAAATGGTCTGGAACTCTCCCCTATATAAAACTTATTACATTCGCATGGTATTTTGTAGATACAATTTTTTGAACTTTGTATTGCGTTTTTGGGTTTTGTTTTTGTTAATTGTGCTCTTAGTGTATTGTTGGTTCTAAATACTGTTTTAATTTTAAATTTGTTTCCTATTCTTTGAATTTTTTCGGAGAATCCTTTTATGGTATTGAGAGCATTTTGTTGTGTGTATCGTTGTTTTTGTTTTCTTTTTCTTTATTTTTAGGGTTTTTATTCATTTCTTTCTCTATTATTCTTTTAGGATATTTGTTTTCTATTAGTGTACATCTGATTAGGTCTTTCTCTTTTTTTAAAATTTCTTCGTTTGATGATATTAATTTTGCTCTATCATACATGGTTTTGATAATTCCTCGTTTGACACAGTGTGGGTGGTTTGAATCGAAGTTTAAGTATCTGTTTGTGTGCGTTGGTTTTCTATATACCGATGTATTAATTGCTGTATCGTTTTTGCTTGGCGTAGTGGTATGTGTGTGACTACTACGCCCAAGGTCCCGGGTTCGAATCCCGACACGGTCCGCTTGAAAAATGTTAGGCGAGCATTTTTCGCAAAAATACACCCTCGTTCGGATGAAAGGTAAAATGGAGGTCCCGTGTGTGAGTGTTGTCACGCACGTTAAAGATCCCTACCTTGCTTGGAACAGCAAGGGTTCGGCAAAATTCCAAATTTTCCAGGTAAAAAAAACTCGCTTCCTGGCCAATGTAGTACCTACGGGTGGAGCATTGGAGAATCACATGTAATGTATCGTTTTTGCTAACGAGAATATCTAAAAACGGAAGTTTTCCATGTTGTTCTAATTCATATGTGAATTTAATAGTTGGTTCTATTTCGTTAATTGACTGTACAAAGTTTTTAATTAGTTCTGTATTATGAGGCCAAATAGCATAGACATCATCTACGTATCTCCACCAGATTAGTGGTTTCAATTCTTGTGTGAATATTACATCTTTTTCGAATTCCTCCATGAATATATTACTAAAGATTGGTGATAGTGGACTTCCCATTGCCATTCCGAAGCTTTGTTTGTAAAATTGATCATTTATTTGAAAATATGTGGTATTGACGCATAAACCAAGTAATTCCATAATCGATGATATGTTTAGTTTTGTTCTTTCTTTAAGATTGCCATCTTTTCTAGTTTGTTTTTATAATATTAAGCGTTTTGTTTATAGGGACATTTGTGAAGAGATTTACCACATCAAAGCTTACCATTGTGTGTGTATTTTCAATTTTTATGTTTGATAATTTTTCTAAAAATGTTGGTTGTTTTAATGAAAGAATCCGTTTTACCTGCTAATGGATTTATAATTTTAGTAGAAATTTTGCTAAATTATGGCATGGTGAATTTATGGAACTTACGATAGGTCTTAAAGGAATGTCTTTTTATGAATTTTGGTAGACCGTAAAAGTGGGGTGGTTTACTGTAATGTGGGACCAGTTTACTTCTTTCTTTGTCTTCGAATTCATTTTAAATTTAAAAGGGTTTTGTATATTTTATTTTCAATCGATTTTGTTGGGTCCGTTTCTAAACTGGTGTAATTCTCAGTGTTCAATAGTTTGTTGACTTTTGTGTGGTAATCGTTTTTATTCATTATTACTGTTGCATTGCCTTTGTCAGCAGGTAGAATTATAATTGAGTTATCGTTTCTTAGATTGCGAATTGCTTGTATTTCGTTACTACTTACATTTGGCTTTATTTTGTGATTCTTTTCTATTTCGATTTTGCATCGTACTCTAAATTCGTTTGCTTGATCTTCTTCAAGTTGGTTTGCTGTTTTCTCAATACAGCTAATTATTTCAAAGGTTGGTATTGATTTTGGCGTTACTGCAAAGTTAAGGCCTTTTGAAAGAATTGATTTTTCTGTGTCGTTAATAGTTCTGTTTGATAAATTTATCACGGTGTTTAGCATGGTGTTGCTGTTTTCTAACGTTTTTAGTTTGAGTGCTATTTTTCTCTATAAATAAGTTATTAAATTTCTTTATGTGAATTTCTTTTTGTTTGGAAAATACTGATTCGTAGTACGTTTTTGCACTAGCGAGAATTTTATCAAAATCATATTTTGTTACCTTTATTCGTATGAAATTTATAATGCCCTCAATATCTTGTTTTAACTTATAAATAATGTGTCGGTGGTTTTGTAGTCTTTCCCTCATCATACTGTAGCTTGTTCTTTCGAGAATCCTTGATAGTTTATTGCTTGTCTTTCCAAATTTGATTCTAAATCCTTTTGGTATTATTTCGTTGTTTCTGCATTTTATTAGGAATGTGAGTGAATTTTTGGAATGCGAAAGTTTTAGGTTTAGATTGTCCAACTGTCTAAAACAAATACAAATTTCAGGCCCATACCTGACTTGTAAATACTCCCTGTATGTTTGTTGTGGTTTGTATAGTATTCTTCTTAATCTTGTTTGGGTATTAAACCACTCATAGTTTTTAAAATTATCTTTATTAACGTTTCGATCCATAACCTAGGATCGTTTTCAAAATAATAAAAGCTTCAAGTTTGACATTTATGACATAAATTGAAGGTGACTTTGATTTATTGATGTTTGAAATATTTGGTTTGCCTACACTAAGCAAAAATTTTTAAAAATTTAAATGAATAATTGCCTTCAATTTGTGTTACGGCCTGGGACCGACTTTTTTAGGTAGCCAATACGCTTAACGTGAAATCAGCTGATTAATTTTTATTGTAAAAATTCAATAACTTGGGAATTGGAAAACATTTTTTAAGATGTTTCTATTTACACTATTTAGAGGATGGTTATTAAAGAAGTGTGCAATTGCATTATTAAAAGGCTTAAGTAGTCGTTTTTTTATATTTATTTTGAAGGGGAAATCATTATGATTTAGGCTACCTCTTTGGTAGATTTTAACATTGTTCTGAGGTAACCTTATGGTGGGTTTACACTTGTCAGACACCAATGTTGTTCTATGAAGGTTGTATATGGATCTGAGGCGACCCTATGGCGGGTTTACACTTGTCAGATACCAATACTGTTTAACGGAGATTGTATATGGTTGTGAGGTAACCTTATTGTGGGTTTACACTTGTCAGATACCAATGCTGTTTTACAGGGGTTGTTAATATGCTTCATCATCATCTTCATCTCAAAACTGGTTGGACACGTACCTGCACTTATTTATATTCTGAGCTAGCTTCCCTTCTATTGTTTTCTAATTTTATGTTTTATTTCACCGAGATTCAGTGAAGAGGGTTAAGCAACCTGTGGCTACCAAGATCCCCCAACACTTAGATATTTGCCGAAATAATGGTTTTTTTAGTTAATATGCTTATTGTTATATAATTAGTTATTGTATGTATAAATAGAAATCATGTATGTAGGCTGTATTTCATGTTAATATCGCAAGGAAAACCCAGGAAAAACTTGCAATGCTACCTAGATATTGGGGGCATTTGATTTTGATTTGTTATTTCTTTTGTTATTTCTTTTAGTAATGGAATCCATTGTTTACTGAAAGTTACGGATTCGTTTGCAACGCAGTTATTTTTATGTAAGGTTATATAAGCAGCTTCTTTGATTTTGCGTTTTGGTGGTTTTCTTCTTTGTCGATAATTTTGCGTCCTCCCATTTTATTTTATGACTGGAGTCCCATGCATGTTGGCAAATCATGGATTTTCAAATTTTCTATTTTTATATAT
>JARFIW010000991.1:1800000-1965766 GCA_036346225.1 Platerodrilus igneus
ATAATCTTTATTGTCAAGTTGTAGTTGTGTTCTATAGAACAAATCAAAAATGAAAACTTTTGTTAAAATTATCCTTGTCAGGAAAGAATAATGATAGTGCTTGAAAAAATTGTTTACTCCGTGAGCAGATCCACCAATTGCAACGTTAGCATATATTTCAATAGATTTATTTTCTAGTTTTTTTGAAGTTGGAGCATTTCATAAATTTCCTCGTTTATATATTTCTTGCAGATAAACTGAGTTTGCGATTTAATAACTACGACTTGTTATTCTTTAAAAGCGAGAATGAGAAAATTGGTGCAGTCAGTCTGTCTATCTGTTTGCCTGTCTTTGGCAAATCTTTCGAGATATCTGTACAATTTGTTAAATGTTGTAAAACCAGTAAAGAGCTATTGCGTTGATAAATTATAATTGCTTTCAGGGTTGAGAGTCCCATTCGTGCTGTCTGAGTTTAATTGTTTTTCTCTGCAGATATCAGCATTAAAGATTTCTTACTGACTACAATAATACAGACACAATCTTTTCTATTGGTTTTTATTATTATCAAACCATTCTTTTAATAACAAAGTATCTTGTTTTGCAATAGGTAGGTTTCCATCTATTTTTTATTCTTTTCTAGACACTTCACACATACTTCTTCACCGGGTCGGATAATTTGCTTCGGCTAACATTGTAAAATTATATTAAAATAAATAACCCAGACACAATCTTTCTATTGTTTTTTATTATTATCAAGCCATTCTTTTAATAACAAGGTATTCTGTTTTGCACATTGCAGATTATTATTGCTGTGTCTACAACAATGGATGTTATATTTTAAACGGTTGTTGATTTTTAACTCCGATAGCTTAGGACAACCTAGTGCAAGCATATCAGTTACAACGTTTTGCATTAGATAGGTTTCAATCAATTTCTTCTTTTCTAGACCCTTCACAAATACTTCTTCACCGGGCAGGATAATTTGCTTCTAATAAAGCGCTATATATGATAACACCATTCCAGCCGTTGAAGATTCATCCCAAGAAAGACCATGAATATTCTTTGTCACCCAGTCGTTATGTTTTATATGATCTTGGCTCAAACAACTGGACTGCATTGGTAGTTTAAAAATTTGATGCCAAACAACACCTTTCAACAAGTCCAAAACCGCAATTTCTTTACACACAAACTCGTTTTTCTTGTATTTAAATCCCTGAATATCAATTATGTACATGTTTGTATGTAAATATATGCAGTAAACTTCGACTAATTAAATGAATATTAGGAGCAATCTCCTTATATAGCAGATTACCACCATCTGCGTACTTTGCCAACCCACTTTTCAACCTATCACAAGAGTGAACACATTTTGAATTGAAACCGGCCCATGTGTATTTGCAGCCTCTAAACATAAATCAGAATCCACTTTAATTAAACACAATTGACTTGAATGCGATATTTTGCATCTGTCATACTTTTTATAACTTCTCGCTAGAAAACCAAATTCAAAACATCAACACACATTTTCTCTTCACTTACATTTTTCAACATACGTGTGTTTTGAAATATGTTTCATTGAAAGTAATATAAAGCCGATCCTAATTCAAAACGTGCCCACAAGTATTTTACATTGAAAGTATATAAGAATTCAGGTTTTCACAACTATTTTACTTTGAAATGTTTTCACGACTATTTTACATTGAAATTATATAGGGCCGATCCTAATTCAAAACGGTGCAGGTGTATTCTACACATGGAAAATACGTCTGTCGCGTTTTGAATTAGGACCGGCCTTACCTACCTACTGTGAACGAATAATACAATTAGTGGCGCCACGATTTGAAGAAGTTTCTGTTTGCGCAAGGCCAAAAATTGGTACTTGTGAAAAGCGACGAGAGAGATAAAATTTGCGTACGCAGCTGTCACGCAGGGAGCTTGCTTGACTCCCTGGATCAAATAGAGCGCGTATTTGATGAAAATTGCCAAAGGCGTCTTTTATTTCTACAACCGCAATAAATAGTAGAACTGTAATACCATTTTCTGAATTACATGAAGATGAAAAAGCATTGGTAGCTACAAAGGCGTGCTCCTCCGCATTATTGTGTGCAAGTGTAGGTTGCTGTAAATTATTTGACTGTGAGTCAGATTTAATAGCTGATTGTACCGTTTTTGTAACGTGTAATAACGTGTGATGGCGTTGATTACAGCTTTTACAAAAAGAACTAGATTTACAATTTAAGGTGTTATGGTTACTACGAAGGCAATTGATGCACAAATTTGCGTTTTTTGCCGTTCGGTAACGATCAGAAGGCGTCATAGACAAAACGAATTGCATCTAAAACGCGATGATTTTGTTGACAAATAATACAGTTTTCGGGTTCTTTTAAAGCCGCGAATGTATTAGATTTGTTAACAAAAGCAATGTGAGATGTTACCTTGGGGCGTACACTTTCACTTGCTTGAAAATGTTGATATGTTCCCGTTGCGGGTTTGAAATGTTTTTGCGTACCTACAAAAAGCGCATTAAATGATGTACTAGCAATAGTTTCATATGCTGCACATTGTTTAGATAAAAAACATTTTAAGCTATCTAACGTAGGAATTTCATTACTGTTGTTTTCTAGCTTAAAACGTTTTCGCGATTGAGGATCGATTTTTTCCAATAGGAAATCTACTAAAATAAAATCCCAAGAGGAAGTATCAAAATTAAGAGAACCAAGAATGGCTAGATTTTCTGAAAAGTTATCTAACAGTTTACGTAATTCTTTAGGATTTTCCGATCGTATAGACGGATAATTTTTTATGACATGCCAATGTGCCGTGGCTTGGCGGCGAATATTGGAATAGCGCTCAATTAACGCATCATATGCGACCCGATATCCACCCGCTGTCAAAGGGATGGATTTAATCAAATTTAAGGGTTCCCCAATCAGTGAACCAATTAAATAATTATGGCGTTCTTTGTCAGATAAAGATAAATTGTTATGCACTAATGCATTAATCAAATCAATAAAGCCTTGCCAAGTTTTATAATTACCGCCAAATGTAGTTAACGTAAGCGGCTGCAAACGAATGTTTGGATTTGATTGAAATCCGTTTAAAGGCAAAGATGTAGCAACAGTATTATTGCTGGTTTCTCCTGGATTTTTTAAACATTCATATTTTGTTAAAATAGAAAAATATTGAAAATCAATAGACTTCCGCATATTTTCGTAGGGTTTTTTTTCGACTTCAGAGGCTGAAGGAACCAGTAATAGATACGTTTCTGTAATCTGGGAGTATATATCATCCACAAATTTACATTTAATTTTAAACAGGGGTATAAGCGACCTTTCATTTTCCACAGTTTCTGAAAGTTCAAATGTCTCCTGTAAGCGTGATTTTAACAATTGCAAGTTTGCAATGTCCGCTCGTTTGGTACTCATTATGAAGTAAAGATTTGTTTATAATTTAATAAAAAATAAAATTTTTTTAACGAAAGTTTTACAAAAGTCGTAAATTTTGTTATCTGAGTTTAAGAGGTGTGAATATTTAGAATTTGAACGCAATCACGTATTAACAGGTGCTGGACACTCAAGTTTAGTCGATTGTAGATAAATAAGCACGGCCTATTAAAATACAATCAAGCATAGAACATATGCTTGCAAGGCTATAAACACAACAATAAGAACTTTACTATTTTTAAATTGTTGTAAAATTTGATTCTACGTACGATAAAGTTAAAAACGACTATATAAATACACGCTGTTTATGCTTGCACTCAAATAGCTGAAATAACACAATAATTGAATTATCTGAGTATTTAGTATTAATAATTATGCATTCTTTCAAAGACCACTAAAGGGATAAAACAGGCTTGATGTAAAAGATGACAGAGTTTTTTTTAAAATAGAAAATTAAATGTGGACTGTAAGTATCTCCTAACAGAGGTAACAGAATTTGGCTGTCGAAGCGACCAAGATGGCGCGTGCGTATTTGAAAACACGCGTTGTTGTTTAGGGGTTGAAAAGTATAGATAATGAAATACCAAGTTTTAGCATGCGTATTTGAAAACAAGCTAGGCTTGGTGTTGACTTGTGTATGATGATTGAATGAAAGGTTAACAGTCTAAATGACCAGCAAAATAGTGGATAATCAGATAATAGTTATAACAGATTGTTTTGTAGTATAATGATAGGATAACTAACCTTGATTTGACATGTGGTGTAGTTTCGACTATATTCTTGTTGTTTGAAGTGGTGAAACGGCTTACACTTGATGATGAATTGTCTCTTGATTCAATGTTCACTTTTCACGCACTTCAATGTCACATTTATTAACTGATTATGTCCTTTTAACGCGATCAGATGCACGGCATATCGGAGGACGCGTGTTGATTGCTTGAAGGTTGCTCGAACACTCTGGTTTCTTATCTGTTCCTTTGTGTTTGGTTAGTTTAATTAAGTAGGGATGATGTATAAAAATCGATTAGGTATGCAGGAGTATTTTATGATATATACAAGGTGAATTATACATAGTGAAAGGTTACGGAACAATTCTAGTTAACATTTTAGACACGTGTGCTGTTAAATGTGTTGTTCAAAAATTTTCACATGTATCAACATCACTCTTTTTTATTATAGTGGTATTACGTTTCGGTATCTCACCAGTCTCATACATATAGCTTAGAAGTAGGAAGTGACAGTAGGTATGGGGTCACTTGAGACTGGGAAAATTTTGAAGACCGTGGGAAAATTCCTTTGAAGGGCGTGGTCCTTTGATGTTTGCCGCTTCCGGGTGGGCCATACTTGCAAATCTTTGGGGTCCTAGTAATTTTCCTCCGCTGACGTCACAGTTACACAGCTCTTTCAGAAAAAAAGTTTGACTGAAGCGCGATTCGAACTCGGACCGCCTGCATGCAAAGCAAGTGCTCTAACCGCTAGGCCACAGAGTTGATCGATATAAATACATTCACTCTCTTAGTAATGCAGTACGAGCGCATAAACAATTTAATTTATTTTGAATATTAGCATAAAAGTGTGTCTAGTTCTAATTTAAATATATAAAAACCTTTTGGGTGAAATTCGCATGACTAACAATGCGATTGTACTTATTCTGGGTACGGCCATTTAATTACATCCGTATATTGACGTATTTAACGACAATTGAAAAAGCTATTAGAATATACGTGTTTAGTAAGATTTACATTCCATTTTTAAACTTTTCAGTATAATTAAATAAATATAGGGCCTTGTAATTATTTAATAATTTTTCTACATTAGGTTAAATTTTGATATTGCAATAAATAAACATTATATTACTACGTATAAATGAGTTGCATCAACAACAAATAAGAGTCAACGTCCTTCCTTGGATAACTGACGAGGTTTTCAGTTTACTTTGAGTGTACCTATCGATAATTAATTTCTTGTTAATTAATTTACGATATAACACAACAAGGTTCCGAAAATGGTAATAAAATTAAATAATAATGGTCGATGTTCATTGTGTTAGCGAGTACATTGACCCACTTACCTGTCCGACCTTAACCTACATTTTGTATAATCATACGTTTGCAAATTCAAACGCTTTATAGTAATGAATATTTTCTTCAATCAAATGCACAAATGTCCGTTCGTACGTATTGTAACGTTTGTTTAGGATTTTCGTTTTGTTATTAGTTTTGAAAACTGCGACAATGCTTTCGGCGACCTTTAGACGGTAGTTTATAATGCGTAGGAGAAAACATTTGACTGAATTCGAATACGCTAAACATTCTAATCATTGTCATTATTAGGGCACCCAACAATTTATGTTTTAAGTTTTATACGACCGATTTTCAATAATTATGAAATAGAAATAAGGTTAAAGTTTTGTGTTAATTCAAAATGGTTAACAGTTTCATTAAAAACTGCGAATGATCATACCCGATAACCAATACTAGCTACATAATATTAGTAATGATTGCGTCACCGGACCCATAGTCGGGAAGAAAGTTATACTTCCGCATAGACACGGGATTTGTTTTTCGTGTAATAAACTAAAAGGAACATCTTCACGCTTGTCACTTGTCATTTGTTTAATCCTGAAGTTGATTTGGAATTTTGACAAAACAAAGATCAAAAATAAAATTTTTGTAAGTTTTGAAAAGAACCGCCGTTTTAATTAAGGGGCGACCTTAATTAAAAAAACCGGCCCAAGGTAAAACCTGGGCTTGGACGTTGCAGGCCCAAGGTGTAAAACCGCCCTGAAGGTTTAAATTTGGTTTGAAAAAAAAAATTTGGACGACAAAAGGGCGAAAAGAAGGGTGGGGGATGGGTTTTCCCACCGATAAAACCCCAAACTGGGATTTGCAACTTTAAAGAAAAGGGTTTGCCCAAGGATTTTTAGGGATATGGTTGGTGCTGAAAGGGCCCAACGTTTGACTTATTTTAAAAAAAACCAACCAAATTGAAGGAACAGTGGGGAATTGAAGCGGTAGGACAAGAGAGGGATGACGTGTTTGAACCCAGCGGAAACGCGTTTTCAAGACGTCGAAAAGCGTGGCTTGCCCGCACACTTCAAACAACGACGCAATTTTTAAATCAAAACTATTGATTATCCCGGGGTGGCGCGATAACCAGTCAAAAGCCAGCAGGGGGAAAAAGCAGCGTCACCAAGGAAACAAGAAATCAAACCACCCAAGTCGACGGTTTTTGTTCCCGGTCCAACACGCCACAGGTTGTTAATTGTTTCAAAACGGCGGAAACCCCAAGATCCGACCAAACACTGTACAAGACAAGAGGTTTGGTAAAATGGAAAGAAGAATGATGGGTGAGCGGTCACAATCGAAAACGAGAAAGAACAAGCTTACACCATCCGTTGGTTAAAAACCACGGTTTCACGGTGGGCGGAAACACTTTTGAATTATTAAACAGGAGAAAAATTTACGTAGACGTTTTTTGTATCCGTGGGCAAAATGGAAAACATGGGACACCCATAGGTGCGGGGAAGATTTGAACCAGATTAAAGTAACAGGGAAATCAAAGCACGATCCTTCCTCCGCGATTTATCTTCCGGCCAAAGATGAACGGCAAACTCTTTCGGGAGGAAATGAATCCGAATGACTGCAATCACGACGAACAAGAACGTGCATCACGGGTACGGGATTGATGAAGGGGGTTGGCACAAGATAGCAATTTAGAGGTTTGGTCTTTCAATTCCCGACAAGAAAAGATTTGGGTCCAGATGATGGACGTTTTTAAAACCAGGCCCGAACAACAAAAGGCAAAAGACATTTTTAGCCCACGATCAGCGGGAGATTGAAATAACCTGGTCTTTCCCAAACCAGCAATTATTTTGGGAAAACTGGAGAACCAGCCAAAACAAAATTTTTGGGAAAATTTATTTTAAAATTTTTTAACCGTTTGAAAGGTTTTGGGAAAATTTTCCCAGATTAAAGGCCCAAAAAAAAAAAAATTTTTTAAAATTTATTTGAAATTTTTTGAAAAAGGTGGAATATTTTTTTTTTTTTTTTTTTTTTTTTTTAAAACAACCAAAACAAAAAAAATACAGATTTTTTTAGCCACGATGATAATTGTGAAGTGAAAAGTTAAATAACCGAGCTTAAATAAACTCAGCTTAATTATTTTGGGAAATTTCATAAAGAAACCAGAAAACAACAATTTTCAACGCCCCGGAGGTTTTGAACGTTGTCGAATCAGAAATAATTATAGGAACAAAACACGACGCATTCAGAGGGCTTACGATGTGAACAAGGTTTGCCGATGCGCCAAAAAACAAACTCTTTCACTTATTCTTGAAAGCTTAAACGGGTTTGTTTTTGACAAGACCCAAGAATGTTTACCCGAGAACGCGTACCCAAAAATTTTGTTCGATATGACGATGAATTACCAAGGATAAGATTGTGTCTAGCAAAATTAGGCATAAAATTCAACAAAAGTTTTGTCAAAAATTAACCTACCGACAATTGTAAACAAAAAGATGTTTAACTCAACGATATTTTTTCGAATTATCAGAAGAACCGAACACATAAAGCCGAGAAATTACACAAATCAAAGCGTTTTTGATAACCAACTTCCACCAATAAACTCATTTGGGAATATCTACGGACACAAGAATCCTGTTTCAAAAGCAAAAGGCAAAATGCACCTACCACCCACATGTAAACTTTTGAGAGCTCAGAAATGGTTTACCCATGCGGCCATTATAGTTTATTCAGAAGCAAGAGCAAGTATGACGGAATGTTAACCATTCTAAAACTTTTTGATGATTTTGTTAAACTTAAAATTCAAATGAAATGTGAAATTGCATTTATAAACTTTATGCATATTGTTAATAAAAACCAGGGATACAAGTTATTTGTTCGAATTTTCCATTTAACCACCCTAGAATGCGTTACTACCATTAAAATAGTTTTCGACGATATTTTCAAAGATAGACAATTAAATCTGATCGTATAACAGAAACAATTTTCGCAAAGTGACTTTATTTAAAATGCAAAAATAACTACATATTTTGTTGATAAACATGAGACGTTGCTTGTAAAACATTTCTGTTACATCAATCGCCGGCGTTGGTAAGATAAAACCGTTTTGGAACACCGGATTTTGAAAATCGGTTTCCAAATTTTGAAAAACGAACGATTCGCAGTTTGAAAGTTCCGGTTAAAGTCCTTTTTAAAACCCCGGTGCCAATTTTTAGGAAAAGGTTTTGCATAATCGGTTTTAATAATCAGTCCCGAAAACGATTTTAGATACAAACCCTTTGGAAAATGATGTTGCAACATTGAAACAAATTTTATTTGACAGATACATTTAATTCCGATTTGATTTTTGTTCGTTCTCACGTTTGAACAACCACAGAAACATAACGAAAAAGAACAGTATTTCCATTGCAGGCAATGTAGTTCCGCAAAGTAACCCAATGAGTTTCCGACAGGTTTGACAAACCGAAGTACCTCGGGACAAGGCGATCGATTGTTAACATCCAGAAGCAAAGAATTAAATATAATGGTCAACACCCTGTAAAATATAAGATTTTCATTCCAACGATGCTTTTAAAAAACAGTCTTTTTAGAAACGCCACCACTTTTACCCAAATAACATCGTCACTTGATAAATTCAGACTTTAAGATCCTTTTTCTTTAACCGACCACCCACATTAAAAACAATTAACCACAGTTCCAATGTCGTTTCACGAACAAAAACCTTTTTTTCATTTTCCCTAAGAAATGTCCCCAACATCCGGACCATTCCCATTTCATTAAACTCGTTTTTGCATCAACCTCAATTCAGCCCACCCGGAAGGCGAAGCGGTTTTTAGCGTAACGTTAATAAAGCAGTGTTAAACTCAATGATTCACTGTTGCTAAGGATTAAAACCAGAATCACAGCCGAAGAAGAATTTTAACTGGTCTTCTGTCCGGCATGACAGCCGACCAAACGAGCCCGATGGACCCCAACATATGTCAAATAGGGGACCACACAAAAAGAAAAAATGTACATAAATTTAAAATTAACCGAAAAACAAGAACGTTTTTGACCCATTTTAACATTCACATGCAAGACCGCTTTTATAAACCGACCAATACTTCGAACAAACTCAATTTAAGGAAATAAATTTCAACGTGCTGTTTAGGCGTTTGCTTTAATAAATTTACAGAATGACGTTCCATACGATGACGACACATCTACAGATCAAAATACTTTAAATTTAAAATGAGCCATTTAAACCCGAGAAAATTACTTTTACCTAACGTTGAGAATCAGCCGGTTGATAAAATCAATTTATAAACCGAATACCCCAACGAAGATTTACATATTTTAAATTCAGGCACCACTTTTTAGATGGTAAGGCGCATATATTTACCCGAAATGTTGCGAACCGGTAAATAAAGGTCGTCAATTTAGCTTTTATTGAACCAATATTTCATAAATCCAATAATTAACAAAAAATCGTTAAATCGAACCATAAATTAAACACCACCAATTATAAATTAACAAATGGTTTCAATTTATGCAATTAGCTCATCGAATTTAGCGACAAAACGCAAGCAAATGTAACAAATTACAGTTAAAATTTGAAATCAACGTACAATAAAATCTGAAAATATGTTGTTAAATTGCATTTTCACATTAAATTGCATTGATAAACTGGATTACCGAACATTTTAACGAATTGTATAAATATAGGTTCCATCAAATTTCATTTATCAACCATAATGTGCCATTCTTTTTCGTTTTCTCGACTGTTAACGCAGATTTCGTTAAAGAAGCACAAGTTATTGTGTAGTATAATATAATGACCAGGTTTGTTTATGGACATTTGTTAAATATTTACATAATAACGTTAAAGTGTTCGGACCATTTTTTTTTTTCTCCGGTTCCTGTTTACTATCAATGCAGTTTTGAGAAGTGGTTGAAAGTGAGTATTAAACCTTTGTATACATATTTAACAGCATATTTTCAGATTATCTGCAAGTTTTACAGTGTTAAAAGACACATTTTAGCTTAATTATATGTATAGCATTTCGCTTTTTAGATAGACGTGTATATTAATATGATCGGAACACGTTTTGATGAGCTTTTAATGTTGCATATAATGAATTACATATTTAATTTTTATTTAGCGTAAATTCGGCTTAGTTTCGGGATAATTGATGGTTTCTAATAGATTTTTAACGATTTTTTGTTAATATTTTAGGATCCACTGAAATATTCGAGTTCTAATAAAAGCTATGACGACCTTTAATTTTACCGAGATTTTAAACAGACGTGTCTAAGAATTTGGATGAGTCATGACGCCATAGTTACATCATAAAACAATTAATTGCCAGAATTTAAAATATATGTAAATCTGTCGATTTGAAGGGTATTCAGTTTTATAAATTGATTAATTATCAACCGCTTTGATTATCTCAACGTTAGGTAAAAGTAATTTTTCTCTGGTTTAATATATAGCTCATTTTATAATTTAGTATTTTGTAGTCAATTATAGACAGATGTGTCATCGTATCGTATGGAATGCAGTCATTTCTGTAAATTTGCATAAACAAAACCGAAATAAATTTATACAGAAACCACGTTGTTAGAGAAACAATTTATTTCCTAAATTAAATTACATTTGTTTGTTCAAGAAAGGTAATCGGTTTATAACCTGAAATTTTAAAGTAATGTGGTATAAAATGTTAATAATAAATTTTGGATTTCAAACTAAACATTCTTATTGTTATCGAATTAGCAATTATTTTATAAAATTGCAAACAAAATTGGAATTTTCAAATTTTAAAATTGAAATTATTTTAAAAAAGGAATTGAAATTTTGGCAATATTTTAATTATTCTGCCTAAATTTTAAGACCTCAAACCCCAAAAAAAAGACAGGTTAAATTTTACAATCAAATTAAAGCTTGGAGTAATATTTTCAAATTTGGCCGGATTCTCAATTTAAAAACAATAATAGTAATCAGGTTAAGTAATTTTACCAACACTTCCCGGGTTTTAAACAAGCATTTCCTTTTGGAACAAATCTATTTTAACGTAAAAGGTTCCCGGATTTTAAAAAAACATTGGTTTAGAAGAAGAAATTTACAAAAAGACAAGGGAATTATGGTTTAAGAATGCCAGAACGGTATAAAATGGTTGGCAAAGAACATTCTTAAAAAATAAAAAATTAAGGAAGGGTCGGTAAATTTTAATTTACATCTTATTTTTCGAGCATAAAATTTGTTTTGAAAAAGTTTTATTTGGGGTTTTAAAATAAAAACTGGTATACCAACTTAAAAGGTTTTTCTTAGAACCTTATTTTTAATTCGTAATAGGAATAAGGGGTGGGTGCGTAATACCATGTTTTAACCAAAGTAGATGCGAATGTTTTAAACGTACATTAACAACTGAAAACTATTAAAATATAAATTTTATTAACCCGGGTTGATTTGACACCCAAATTTTGTAAAGGTTTTAATTTTAATTCTTTATTAATTTGTTAACCAATTTAAACAATTCGAAATTTCCCTTTAAAATTTTTGTAAAACCGAAGGTACCCCGGTTTGGTAAATTCTTATTAAATTATTGAAACCCATTGGAAACCAATTGCCGCGTTACCGTTTGGGCCTATTTTGAATAATTCCAAAAAATTGTTCTTTTTTTTTTCATTATGTTTCTGTGGGGAAAGAAGTTCCAAACGTAAATGATGAACGAACAAAATTTTTAAAAATTCCAAATTTATTGGAAATCTGGGGCAAAAATTCTTTCTAAAATTTTTTTCCGATTACAACATAACCAATTTTAAAAAAGTGGTTTTTTTAGCTACCAAAATCGGTTTATCAGGACTGATATTATTAAAAACCAATTATACAAAACCTATTTCACTAAAACGATTTTAACCGGTTTTCACCGAAGCGGGTTTTACCAGAACAGGCTTACGATTTTAACCGGCCTTTACCGAAGCGGGTTTTACCAGAACTGGCTTTGTCAGAATCGATTTACCAATTCCGGTTTTTTCCAAAACAGGTTTTAGTGAAAACCGATTTTACCAAAATCCGGTGTTACCAAAAACGGTTTTATCGATACCGGTTTACCAACACCGGCTTGCAGTTTCGATGATAACTGAGCGGTAAACCTGTTTTAAACACATACACTTGCAGATCGGTACTGTATATTTTATTATTTAATCTAACAGAAATTACATATGTATAGTCATTATTGTACAACATTTTTAAAAATAAAAAGTACACTTTGCAGAAAATAATGTTGTTTCAGTAGTTATACGATACAGATAACTGTACGTACATTTATTAATACAATTTTAGAAAATATACAGTCAGTAAACTATCATGTGGAGAACGTTAAAAGTAACTACATGTGAACGCATTTTCTATAAGTGGAAATTATTAAACTGGAAGATTTAAATACATTCGAACCAAAAATAATACTTGTATACGATTGCACCTATTAATATTAATTTCTAATTACAGTTATACATAATTGCATAAAATGTTTATAAAATGCAAATTTCCACAAATATTCACAAATTATGAAGAGTTTTTAAGTTTATTATATTCAAATGGCAGTGAAGTGTGGTTATCAAAAAATTTACGTTTTGTAGAATTGGTTTGTACATTTTGCTCTCAGTTCTTGTCACTACTTTCCCTCTGTTCTTCTGATACTTTTTAAAACTATAAATAAAGGCCGCGATGGGATTAAAACCATCTTCTTGATGCTCTCAAAAGTTTACAAGGTGTGCGGTTGTGTAGGTAAGCCATATCTATATACCTTTACTTTTGCAAACAAGGACTTCTTTTGTGTGCCTGTGCAAATTTTCAGATATTCACAAATTACGAAGAATTTTTGAGTTTTATATCCGAATGGAAGTGAAGTGTGGTTATCAAAAATTTACGCTTTGTTGAATTTGGTTTGTACATTTTTGTCTCAGTTCTTGTAACTAGTTCGTGTTCCTTTGTTCTTCTGATACATTTCGAAACAATAAATATAGGCCTCGTTGGGTTAAAACCATCTTTTAATGCTTTCAAAGTTTAAAGTTGTGCGGCTGTGTAGTTGAGCGAAATACCTTTACTTTGCAAACAAGAACTTCTTCTTGTTTGTCCGTAGACACAACTTTATATGCGTAATTTTTGGACCTCCAGACACAAATTCGTTGATGTAGCTACCTGGCCCATAAACCTCTAATTCATCCGTCATATCGCCTACAAATTTTCCGGTGGGGACGTCGTATTCTCCGGGCTAGACACATAAACTATGGAGTCTGTGTCAAAATACAAAACCCTCGTTTTCAACTTTTCAAGATAACTGTAGAGTTTTAGTCTTGCTTGTGCAAGTATGCTGCTATGACGACGTTTACCGTAGCTTGCACATCGTAAGCCTTCCTCTATACTGCCAATTAACAATCACAGTGTCTTCGTTAACAGGCATTGCATGATTTATAATTATACTAGGATTCGACAACATTCCAAAAACCTCCGGGGTCGTTGATAATATTTGTTTTGGCTGGTTCTCCTTTTGCCCCAGTTTTCCCAAAATGAATTAAGCATGAGTTTAGCTAAAGATCGTAGACCAGGATTATTTACAATCTCACTGTACTCAATTTGTATCCCCTCGTGGCTAAAAAGTCGTCAATGTATTTATCTCTTTCGCCTTTTGTTGAACAATTTCCGGGCCACCCTGACGCCTGTTGTTTTATTTTTAAAAACTTGTCCATCATCTCTCGAAAACACCACCAATCTTTTAATCTTGTCGAATTGGTTAATTTGATAAGACCAAACCTCATAAATTTTTGCTATCTTGTAGCCACATTCCTTAGCCTTTAGCACTTCATCAATCACCCATGTACCCGTGAGTGCACGTTCTTGTTCGTCGTGATTGCAGTCATTCGGATTCATTTCACTCCCATGTACGGCACAAGACGAACATGAGTTTGCCGTTCATCTTTGTAGGCAGTACCGGAAGATAAATATCTTGCGGAGGAAGGATCGTGCATTTGATTAATCCTTCTGTTACTTCTAAGTCTAGCTGTTCACAATCTTCTCCCACACAAACTATAGGGTGTCCCATGGGGAATTTTCCATATTTGCATACCCACGGATACAAAGAGCAGACGTCTACGTACTTAATTTTTTCATCCTGTTTAGCCTTATAGTATTCAAAAGTGTTTCGTACGACCACCGTAGAAAGCATCACGTGGGTTTAATGGCGCTTGTACAACCAACGGATGGTGTAAGACGTATGTTCGTAATTCTCTGTTTTCGATTATATGTGACCGAAACTTACACTCCCACATCTCAATAACATCATATCCTAATTCTTTTAGTCTTTCCATTTTAGCCACAGTAGCCTCTTGTCTTGTACTTAGTGTTTGGTCGGGATCATTGTGTAAAGGGTTGTCTCTGCCGTATTTGAAACAATTAGAGCAACCATGATAGTAGCAACCGTGAAATTCGAAGACCTGTTTTGTTTCGGAACAAAAGCCGTCGACTTTGAGACCGTGGATTATGATTTCTTGTTGTTTAGCAGCATGCATGTTAATTTGACGCTGCTTTTGTTCCCACAAGCCACTGAATAGCTATTTTAGACTGGTTATCGCGCCACCTATAGCCACCTTTAGGATAATCCCAATAGTATTTGATTTAAGAAAATTGCGTCGATATACCTTGTTACAAGTTGAAGCAATAGTGCACGCTTCTGTAAATGGACACACGCCACTTGTTTCAAGCATTTGCTGTCTGAATTTTAGACATGCGGTAGTCAAAATTTCCACATCTGAAATACAGTAGTCGACTAGGTCGCGCTGCATCTCAAACACGTCATCCTTGTGCTCTTGATACCACTTCATAAACGTTTTCCTGTCATCTTCGTTCATAGTGTCTGGCTCATAAAATTCGATGGGAGGTAAAGTCCACATAATTTGCGTTACTGGCGGTGTTAAACAGGTGAGGAAAATACCCTTCTTAAAACTTTCTCCCAGTCCAAACGTTGGAAGTTTGGCTAAAGCCATTGGAAAATAATTAAGGGAGTCCAAAACTGCACATTTTTCATCGTCAGTGATATTATCTTCGTTCCTCTCATGATGAGTTCCGGCTTTAAATCTGTTTCTGTTAATATATAATTTAGACAGAATTGATGGTCAAATGCTTGTCCGTTATGAGCAATAACTACCAGGTGTTTGAATTTTTTTCTTGATGCTAAAATATAGTTCATAAAATTACGAATGACGTTGTCCCTATATACAATCCGTCTATATCCACATTTCTGGCAAAAGTAAAGATGATCTTCATTTAAACACATATCACATCTAGAAACTAATACACATAAGTTAGGTTCATGTAGGTGATCGCCGTTCTCTAATATTCTTTCTTGTCTCGTCTCTAAATCATAGAAAACAAAAGAACACCTTTTAAATTTGGCTTTCCTGTATCAGGTTTCATATAACAGAGGTGGTATTCTGGAACGTGAGCGCAGCATATTTTACAATATACTTCGCCACAACTGTGCTCGCGATTATTTTTCACCGTTTTTGAGCATCCCTTACACCGTTTAATTTTTTCGCATACACCTTTTGTTTTATGATTCGTCAAACACGGTTGACCCCTAAATTCCCGATTGCACAATTCACACACAATATTAAATTCCTTCTCACAAGGAGGAGCTTGTAGGCAACAGGGACATGTGTTTCCACACCTATGTTTGTCTTTGGTATTGTAAGGTGTGTGGCACTTCTCACAAAAGTACGTACAACAGAATGCGGCTGTGAGGATGTTATAACATTGTAATGTCCTTTGTGGTATAATAAACTTAACGATGTGCCTTCTGCAGACCCTTCAAAAATTATATCGCGTCCCTTAGTGCCATAACTGTAAACAACAATTCTGTAGTTTTTAAGATGCTCTTGAAATTGCTGTAGTTCAGATATTCCACATCCTACTTCAGGAACAACTACACCGGAATCAAGACACAGTTGAACAGCTCTTTTGGTTTGTATTTTAGCCATGTCGCGCCGTAGTTTGGCACGATCTGGATCCTTATTTGCGCAAGCAATAGCCATCACTAAAGCTCGCGGTAAACACAAGTTGTCTTTGTTACTGATAACAATAATTCCACGTTTCATGCCGTTTTCTTCGTTAAAAGTATTATAGTTTCTTCCCCTCCCTCTACCCACTGGCATTCTAACTGATGTCACGCTCAGACAAAATGTACTGCACCCTTCCGAATTGGATTGGTATATGTTGCTTATAACATCCCAAACGTCATCGTATGTGAGCTGTTCCACGGGCGGAAGCGAACCCATCCATCTCCCTCTGCAAATCCTTGGAGCAGAAACTAAACCCTACTTGATCACCAGCTGCAAGTCCTTCAGTGGCGGTTTCTATCACTTGCCTGACAGCGTCTTTCATCCACGCCACAGGTTCTTCACCTTCGGGCAACGGTTTTATTTTGAATTCAAGCGTACGCCCCATTAAGTTAAAACGGCGGATTCTTTTACAAAATCTCTGATCGTAATAAATTTATCCATTATTTGATCTTTGCTTTTGTAACAAAATTCTCAAATAACAACCGATCAGGTTAGTTAAACAAATGACGTAAGACTGATCAAGCGATCGCAAGATGTTCTCTTTATAGTTTATGACACAGAAAAACAAATCCCGTGATCATAGTGCGGAACCTGTATGAACTTGTCTGTCACCGACTATGCGGTCCGGTGACGCAATCATTACTAATATTATGTAGCTAGTATTGGTTATCGAGGTATGATCATTCGCAGTTTTTTAATGAAACTGTTAACCATTTTGAATTAACACAAAACTTTAACCTTATTTCTATTTCATAATTATTGAAAATCGGTCGTATAAAACTTAAAACATAAATTGTTGGAGGTGCCCTAATAATGACAATGATTAGAATGTTTAGCGTATTCGAATTCAGTCAAATGTTTTCTCCTACGCATTATAAACTACCGTCTAAAGGTCGCCGAAAGCATTGTCGCAGTTTTCAAAACTAATAACAAAACGAAAATCCTAAACAAACGTTACAATACGTACGAACGGACATTTGGCATTTGATTGAAGAGAATATTCATTACTATAAAGCGTTTGAATTTGCAAACGTATGATTATACAAAATGTAGGTTAAGGTCGGACAGGTAAGGGTCAATGTACTCAACACAATGAACATCGACCATTATTATTTAATTTTTATTACCATTTTCGAACCTTGTTGTGTTATATCGTAAATTAATTAACAAGAAATTAATTATCGATAGGTACACTCAAAGTAAACTGAAAACCTCGTCAGTTATCCAAGGAAGGACGTTGACTCTTATTTGTTGTTGATGCAACTCATTTATACGTAGTAATATAATGTTTATTTATTGCAATATCAAAAATTTAACCTAATGTGAAAATTATTAAATAATTACAAGGCCCTATATTTATTTAATTATACTGAAAAGTTTAAAATGGAATGTAAATCTTACTAAACACGTATATTCTAATAGCTTTTTCAATTGTCGTTAAATACGTCAATATACGGATGTAATTAAATGGCCGTACCCAGAATAAGTACAATCGCATTGTTAGTCATGCGAATTTCACCCAAAAGGTTTTTATATATTTAAATTAGAACTAGACACACTTTTATGCTAATATTCAAAAATAAATTAAATTGTTTATGCGCTCGTACTGCATTACTAAGAGAGTGAATGTATTTATATCGATCAACTCTGTGGCCTAGCGGTTAGAGCACTTGCTTTGCATGCAGGCGGTCCGAGTTCGAATCGCGCTTCAGTCAAACTTTTTTTCTGAAAGAGCTGTGTAACTGTGACGTCAGCGGAGGGAAAATTACTAGGACCCCCAAAAGATTTGCAAGTATGGCCCACCCGGAAGCGGCAAACATCAAAGGACCACGCCCTTCAAAGGAATTTTCCCACGGTCTTCAAAATTTTCCCAGTCTCAAGTGACCCCATACCTACTAGTGACGTTCTGTTACTGCTTTTTAATCGACTTATATAGTATCTGTCTGCACTTTATCTGTATCTCGCGCCTTATTATTTTTCAAGCGCTTTATTGCTAGTTCAAACGAGCCTCCAAGTATAGAATATCACAATTCATCCTCTTCCATATCTGTTTCATGTTCTAGTGTTTCTATCTCCCATCCTGCATATAAATTCGGTTACGTTTATTTTTAGCATAAATTAATTACCCCTTTTTCTTACTTGTTAATTCATAAGCCTGCTATACCATAATTTTGATAAATCGATTCCGTTTCAATTCATAAATTCTTCAACATTCTGTTTACAATAAGTACGCTTTCTACAAATTTTCATTCTTAAATTATTTATTTCGAAACGTAAATGTATGCTATAATTAAATAGTTTACATTTTGTTTTAGGTATCCGTGAACTATTTATACATTACGACCGCGTATAATGGATTTCTCTATTGTTCCAATGTACAGACTTGTTGAAATTAGGTAGCGCACTATTTGATAAAACAGTGTTTTCCAGTTTTAATCGCGCTTCCAAAACGCGAAGATTTTGCAGTTCGAATTCGTGTTATTTGAACCATTTTTGAATTTGATTCTGCAGCTTGTGCGTTGATTTCTACATCATTCGTCACAGTACTTCAAAAGCAATGCACGTTTTTTTTTGCTCGACAAGTAGGAGGTGTCTTAAGTGTATTGTTGAGTTATCCCGCGCTTACCCATCCTAATAAGATTCTCTTTTTAGCTTTTAGCTGTAGGCCGAATTGGTTCTTTCTTTATGTAGGCCCAACTGTTCGTGACATAGACCAACTGCTTTTGTTTGTAGACCAACTGCTTTTGTCCGTAGACCGCTAGTGCCGTTATGGTAACAGTGTAAATAGATCCCGACGACCGTGGCGTTACTGTGCTGACTCACACCCGACGGCTTGCAAGCTAAGTATCCAGACACATACTGGTATACAACTTGTTTTCTTTTGTGTATATCAATGGCATATTTCGTATCAGCGTTTGGTGTAGTTACGTGATAAGAAACATTGACACTGCAAAACTATTGTTCGTTGCTGTGAAGCGATATTATCGCTCTACACGAGTTATGTACCATTGTTAAAAATGTTTGACAGACACACCCTGATTCTTTTCTACTGATTGTTTTATTTTACAAACGGTATTATGTACAATTTAAAAAAAAAATGTTTGCCAAAAGCTCTAACACATTAATCCTTTCCTACTGATTAATTTATTTTCCAAAAAGTATTAGGTGAAATTTTAAAAACGCTTGACAAAGGCTCACATGTTTATTTACTGCTGATTAATTTATTTTGTGTAAAATACGAGATGCGCACTTCGTATCTAAAGTACTAAATTGTTCATATCACCTAATTGTTTGCTTTGAAATAGTAATGCTTAGTTTATTTCTTTTGTTTGTTTGTACAGAATCCTCTATTGATTTTTATTGTTAATAAATAATCGTGGGCGATGTGGTTTTTTTTGGCATGTAGGCGAATCCGCCTACTCTCCGCGTTTGGTAGCTAGCCTGGTATTTACTTTTTTTCCGGCTGCGTCTAGGTACGTAGCATAATTTCTGCGAGTTTGTTTTAGTTAATTTTTTGTGCTCCGATTTTGTTTCGTGTAACTTTGGCCCCGATTTTGTTTTAGTTAACTAACGGTTACTTCGACTTCGTTTTGATTAATTTCTGCTCCGAGTTGGTTTTAGTTAATTTTTGCTCCGATGTTTCTTTGTTATTAGTGTCTAAGTTCCTACATTACCGGCATTTCTCGGCCTGATGCTACTTGTTTTTTCTTCTTTTACGTTCGACCTATTGTTTATTTTTTTTCTTTAGGCTCTTTGGCGTTCCTCATATGAGGATCGCTTTTCTGTATTTCTTGTGTGGGTCCGATCTTCTTCAATTTTGATTTTGTTCTCTTCCATGATTGCTAAATATGCTTGGTTAGCTCATGTCAGATTATTGGACTTGTGTTTTCGCCAATAATTGTAAACCCTTTAAAAGCTCTGGCACCCTATTTCTGATTGTATTGACTTTATTCTCTTACGTTTAGTGTTTTTTTTTGAAATTTAATCCGTTTGTTACTTCCGTATTGGATAGAATCGTTGTGTTGCGATTCGCTTTTGATATTTTATAGATTATTCGGTTGTTGTTGGTACTTTTGCATTACTCTGATATACAGTGTGTATTTCTTTTGTCGCAATGGTTACGTAGGGGTTGGATGTAAATAGGCTGTTAAAACCCAAGCTCCAATATGAGTTATCTTCTCGAGAATTTGACTCTGACATTAAAGTCGAGGAATTGCGTAAAGCCCTTCGCAACGCGAATTAAGTGGAAATGAATCAGTCTTTTACTACTAGCCCTTATACAATTACGTTTACAAAGGATTATGAGGCTATTAAACGCGCACTTACTGAGCTTGGACCGTCTTCTGACGATTTTATTGGGGATGTTACTGATAGTAAGTTTACCCGTTTACGCTCCTTATGAGTACACATCCAGCGGCGTTGTGAGTTGATGGTGACTAACTCTGAGGAGGAAGTCCTTATAAAAAATAAATTATTATTCGCTTTACAGACCATTCGTTCGGATGTTGAAGCGACTGTTAGAAAATTCAAACGTGTTACTTTTGCTGATTTTAGTCAAAAGCTTTTTTCCAGTCCTCAAACTCTGAATGTAACTGCTGCCGTCACTGAAGAAGTTACTTACCTTTCTTCAGATTTCGGGGAAGAATTAGATATTTCTACTACTGCCAATACTATGACCCCTACTAAAGGATACCCGCTCGCTAAATTGAATATCTCTTTTGCAGCTGAAGGTTCTCTACCGGAATTCTTGTTTCATATTAAGGAATTCAGTGTTTCGCGTAATATTTCTGCTCGGCAACTTTTTCGTTTTACTCCGGAATTACTTACTGGAAAGGCTTTACCTCTTTTTCGCGCACATCAGCGTTCCCTCAAATGTTGGGACGAGCTTGTTACTTTATTAAACTCAGAATTCCTACCTCTGGATTTTGCTTATAAGTCTGCTACTATTGAGGAAGATACTTTTACTTCACATGACCGAGTTGTTAAGATTTCTCCTACGCCTACGGGTAGATCAGATACTTCCTCCGTACTTTCTACTGTTCTTCCTTCTAGTCCTACTCCTACTCGTCAGGTCGTATGCTTTAGTTGCGACAAACCTAGTCATGTTTTGATTCGTTGTACTCGTCCTAAAGTACTCCACTGTTATGGTTGTGGATATAAGGGAGTTCCTCGCCACAACTGTCCACACTGTTATCCTACTTCTAATAGGTTTTCGAATAATCCTTCAAATTCTGCCCTCACCTCTAAATGCCTAATTTCTTCTACTCCTCACTCTACGTTCTCTTCTATATCTCATTCAGGTCATCCTGCTACAACTATCAAAACATACCCTTCTTCGGCAAATATAGCTTCGAACAAACTTTCTTCCGTTTCTAGTTCTGCATCCTATTCTACTCCTCCTTCTGCTCGCCCTACTTATTCACTCTCACCCCAAACTGTGCCTCCACCACCATTACAACCCATACTTCGAATTAGTGGCTTGCAGCTAGTTTCTCAAGAGTTTGTTCCCACTTTTTTAAATTGTTCTACTCATGAAATTTCTGCCGTGCCTGCAATAACAGCCGTAGCTGAAGTGACGATAATTTCTAATTTAGTCAGCGAAGGTCCTGTTGAAGTTCATGGACCTGTATCGTTAATGCTTGTTGCCGTTTTTGTCAAAATTTTACCTTTTCCTGCTTTCTTAAATGATTCTAGTCAAGAAATTGCTGTCGTACCTACAATAATAGCAGTAGCTAAATTGACGATAATTTTTAATTTAATTAGCGAAGGTCCTGTTGAAGTTTATGAACCTGTATTTTTAAGGTCTGTTGCTGTTGCTGTCAAAATTTTACATGTTCCTGCTTTCTTAAATTGTTCTACTCAAGAAATTTCTGTCATGTCTACAATAACAGCTGTAACTGAACTGACGATAACTCCTAATACGGATAGAGAAGATCCTGTGGAAGTTAGTGAACCTGTAGTTGTAATGCCTGTTGCTGTTGTCGTCAAAGTTTTACTTGATCCTGTTTTGTTATCTACTATTGTTAAGGAATCAGTTCCTACTGTAGCTGAAATTTTGTCTGTTCCTACTCCGTTGTTTATCAGTGATGAAATCTTACTTGATTCTACTCCTTTATCGGAAGTTGATGAAACGTTACCTACTCTTACTCATTTTTCTCATGCTGACAAAATGCTACTTGCTTCTGTTCTTTAAACTAAGATTGATGAAATCTTAGCTGATGTCTTGTTATCTAATGTTGACGAAGGTCAACCTAATTCTTCTTTCTTACCTATTGTGAATGAAGTTTTTCCTGAGGCTGTTTGTTCTTGTAAAGTTGATGAAATTCTGCCTGGTTCTGCTCCTTTTTCTAAGATGGATACTCCTACAGCAAATGATGTCTTCCTTCTTAACTGTGATACTTCTAGTCCTTTATCTAACGTCGTTGAAATTTTATCTACTTCTGTCCCTCTAGTTAACGTAACTGAAGTGTGCTTTGCTTGGGTTTATCTTCGTACGGTTGATTCTCGTAGAGCCAATATTTTTTCTCTTTCTACCGTGGATATTTTGACAACCCATGATGTTTCGTTTTCTACCGTTGACTTTCTTACCTCCAATCTTAATAACAAACAACTTTCTTCCTTAACCCGTTTCGAATATCTTAAACCACCCTGCCACTTCCTATATCGCGTGCTACAACTACTACATCTCCCGCTGTCCCTGTTTTGCGAAAAACTGCCCATAAAAGGCAGAAATTTGTCCATGCTCCCTCTGAACCGGAAGATGTTGGTCGACGAAATTCTAACATTTTCGATCTCGTTATGTTCTCCCTCTGGCGGCGCAAACGTCTTAAGCTTATTACGTAGTCCTCGTGCCCTAGATTCTTATACCGACTTTGCTCTCCTTAGGTTTTGATTTTTGGACTTTACGATCTTTTTATTTACTTGCCTGTTTGCTGGGTTTTTTTTCTTTTTTTCTTTTTCTTGACGCTTGACAAAAGCTCACATGTTTATTTACTGCTGATTAATTTTATGTTGTGCAAAATACGAGATGCGCACTTCGTATCTAAAGTACTAAATTGTTCAGATCACCTAATTCTTTGCTTTGAAATAGTAACGCTTAATTTATTTTTTTTGCTTGTTTGTACAGAATTCTCTATTTATTTTTATTGTTAATACATAATCGTGGGCGATGTGTTTTTTTTGTTTATTTTTGGTATGTAGGCGAATCCCCCTCCCCACTCTCCGCGTTTGGTAGTTAGCCTGATATTTACTTTTCTTTCTGTTATGTCTAGGTACGTAGCAATTCCCTATATGTTCTGGCCATCTATCCACCTTCTTTACATTTTCTACAATGGTGTTTCCTCCCGTGCCTCTTAATTTTTGTTATATAGTAATATATCCTTAAAGTTCATTCTAATTAGTATGTATGGTTCAACTGTCTTTCTAACTTCCATCTTAGTTAGAAACGAACTGCATTTTTCCTCTCGCCAATATTGTTTAGCTTTACTGCATTTGCAAATAATTTCTCATTTTATGACTTTGTATCTTCTTTTTCCTGCTTGGTCGGGTCCGTTTTTGTATTTTTACCTTTTTTCTATTAAATTCAGGATATACTTTGTCACTCATGGGTTTTTATTTTCTTTTTGTTTACACTCCAGAATAATTCTGAGCGACATGTCTAAGTTAAATTTAATGTTATTCTATTCTGCTTCTACTTGCTTTGTGTAAGAAATTCTCCCGTCGTTTTTAACAAATCGGTAGACTTTTTCTCAAATCATTTACTTTCTTAAAGTTAAATTGTTTTCAACGTTCCTTTGTTTTCAAAGTTTTTAATTTAGGTGCGGATTTCAAAACCACTATGATGTTATGTTAGTGTATATATCTGCTTCTGGGTAGCTTCTACAGTATTTTACTTGATTCCTGAATCGTTGTCTAACAATAATGAAAAGTATTTGATAACTTCTTAGGTCTCCTGGCACCTTCTACATGCATTGTCGTCTATCATGAGCTTGAAATATTGTATTTGTGTTTTAAATAAATAATATCAATTCTTAGTATTTACTATTCCATACTAATTGTATTGGGAAGAGGGAATGTTGATTGCGATGGCTAAATGAACTTATATTTCGACTACGTATTTTAGTCGCTTTAAGTGCTGCTGACCATGTAGGTCAGACGCATAAGCTAAATTCTATTATTGGAGAGTTGGCGAAAAAAAGATTATTAAATAATATGAACATCGATTAGTTCGAAAGACACCAATTTCATCATCACCTACCCAAAATACATCAATATAGCAACACACTTTGCCATACAATTAAAGTGTTTATTGAATATAAATTCATCCTAGCTTACAATACATCAACTTAGTTTTACTCTAGCTAATTTAAAATTGGATAAAGGACATCTCTTTTTTAATATTCAAGCGTCGTATTTATATACAAGAAGGTGCAGATGCAAAGTATTACTCACCATTCGAGTATATAAAAGTTGTTATAAATAAAAGCACTCTTATAACTTAAAAACCCTGTATGTTTTAGAAACGAGATCCCAAGGGTCTGTGCGTGCGCTTTTGTTTGTGTATGCACAGATGAACACGCATATGTACTTACATACTTCTACCGGTGTATGTGTGAACAGGGCGACCATACGTGAGTGCTTGCGTGCTAGTGTGTACTCCAAATCGTACGCATGTGCATAGAGCGTGTTAATTTTTGGATCGAGGGTAAGTTTAGATCTGCGTGACCGGATACATACGTATAATTGTGGGAAAGTATGCAGGTCGACGTGTTAGTACTGAATGCGTAGACGTTAATGTCTACAAATGTTTGTAGTGCGTACTTGTACCGGTATGGCTTTTGAGGCTCATGCATATATGTGAGCGTACTCATGGTGGGTGGGTGCGTACGTGCAAAATACACTTTCGCCCATGCTTAAATGCGCGAGAGTGTGTGAGTGTGCGTTCTCGCGTCCACGATCGTGCGCAAATATGTGTAAATGGGCATGTAAGTGTGTGTCTACGTGTGTGTATATCGTCATGTCTGCAAGCAAGCGCCGGTGTTGTTTGTTATGCGCATGATTGTGCATAGGTTTTAGTTTGCACGGTGCCTGCATTTGCTCGTACTTGCATGTGCGTGTGGAAAACGTGTGCGGATTTGCCTGAAAGCCAGTGCGCATATGCATCTGTGAGTCTGTGTGTGCTTATGTAAACCAGTTTGTGTGGTTGTGCGTGTGCACGTTGGTGTGCGCGTCCTTGTGTGTGCACATGTGATTGTGCATTTGCTTGTTCATATGCCTGTGCATGTGCATATGGTTTGCGTGCTTGAGTACATGTGCAAATGCGTTTGCTTTTGTATATGTTTACATGAGAATGATTATTATAGGCGCTTTATATATTCGATTGGTGATGAGAAGCTCTGTAGTAGAACATAATTTTTAGTTTTATAGTAAAAAGATTAGTCTATATTGTATTAAAATAAATAGTGTTTCTAAACGTCTGTTTGTTGAAACCGTGTTATTTCTTGGTCATCAAAGTTTCGTTGCTCTAATTAGGTTTCGGTTTCCCTCCGTCGACATGTCTTAGAAGGTAATAAAATTTGGTTTGGACATCTGCGAACGTGATGTACGACACCAAAAGTCGGAAACCAACAGCTTTTCAGTGTATTACAAATGTAAGCTGTAATCGCTTGTCACAACTTGCTATTTGCAGTATGCTTTTGTGATGTGCTCTTTTTCAAGTAGAAAATATTATTGTACTTCGTTAAGAAAGTAATATATTGTATATTAAATTAAAAAGACTTTATGTGTGCAAAGTGTTTGTAGGTAGTTTCAGTATGAATTTGATGCGAGCGTTTGCAAAGTCCTGCCGACACATTTTGATATTCATCGATTGGGTAGTATGATTTTAAGTTCAGTTTTTTATACTGATGAAATACTTACATTTTTTTATTGATTTAAGGATGTTCACTGTTATATTATAAACTGATCTAGTGCATCAACATTTTATTAAGCAACCATTTGTGTATGTGTTTCGGATTTGGACTTATCACATTAAATATTACAATATTTCTCCCACTATTATAAACAACACCATCTAACCACAAGTGGGTCACTAGCTTGAAATTACTCCAAAAAACGTCTTAGAACAAAGTGATAGTAAAACAATCGACTGGTCATGGTTAATTCAGGCATATTATTTGCAGCATGAATAATTAATTAATGCAAGCTGACTGGTTGTAATTGTTATGCTTGATTAAAGGTTGTGATTTGCATATCGATGCAATCAAAACCACTCTACATACAGAGAGAAGTTTGTAATCCATATCTCTGTTAATTTCGTTTCTATTTCTTACGGATTTTAACACTTCCTCTAATTTTTCTAGTATAAAAGGTCTACCAACCTTTTTCTATATGTAAGGTGGTGCTGAGTGAATCAAAACAGAGAATATTGATTTCCTCGAACTGCACAGTTACATTGCACTCAGTACATTATGAGAAGCAACTTTGGATAATTTGATTATTTCGTATGAGTCTTGAGGTCAAATAAATGCTCACACTTCCGGCTTATCTCCAAGATTTGCTTCTCTATTTAAAATTAGTTATTAACCTAAATAGTATAAATGCGTGTGTAATAGATATAGGATTCCGATTTTAATAATACAACCACATTACTTAAGTGAAATAAATCCGTACACTTCGTATCCATTTATATGTCTTCTCTCAAACCTGCAATTTCTCTACTGCTTTTCAGTGATTTTGTACCTTAATTATTCCCCATATAAAACTACACGATGTTTTATTTTTAATTGTATGAACAGGTACCATCTATAGTACGTTCCATGTAAACACGCACAAATTTTTAGACGAGCGTCATCTTTAATTTTATAACGACAGGTAAATTTTTTTATTTTAGACATAAACTTAGTTTAATAAAAATGAATAAAAACCCTTAACCACAAATAATATTTAAAATACTAGATACGTATTTCGACCACTATATGGTCATCATCAGTAGGAATTTGCAATTAAATAATAATTAGCTGTTGTTCCGGAACACTTCATAGGATATTTTGCTCACCACTTATGCTGAAGTGAACCTTCCCAACATACAATTTACTAGAATGTTGCTATAAACACTATCGAGGATATTCTCCTCACCCGCAGGCTGGTGTTATTCACAACAAACAAGTGAATTGTGACGTTATAACTAAAATCTACTTAATTTATACTAATTCTAAATCTGCCGAAACGGAACCAAAGTAATCTTGCTTTTTCATTATTTGTTAACCAATAGGGAAAGCAAGGCAGATGGCTCTATGGGCTCTTTATCAGTGTTTAAGAGGAGTACTCTATGTTTAACAATTGTAATTGATTCATAGGTATTTACGAAGGAAAACGTTGGTACCGCTTTTAACAATTTAACATTTTCTAGTTTAACGAGGTTGCTGGTTTCAAAAATATGTTTGGCGACCCAAGACCTTTCGTATTTACCATATTTAAAGTGAGCAATGTGGTCTTTATATCCTATTGTTATATTCCTCATCGTCTGTTCGATATATTTTTGAAAACACCCTGACCCTGAACCAATAATTTTAAAAATTCCCGACTTTTGCAATTTTTCCATTCCACCTTATCTTTTGGTAATAAATTTTAATTTGACATTTGTAGAAAAGAAACCAATGTAAAACGCTTTATTTTGTCTTCTTCCAATCATAGCATACAACATAAGTTGGCTTCATTTAACTTTTTATTGAATAGATAATTGAATTTCCTTTTAAATAAAAACAGATTTAATAAGGAATTTGCTCTTATTAAACAAATAGCGAATTACAATGGTTTCTCTTCTGATATTATAGATAAAATTTTTAGAAAGTGTAAAAACAGAATTAACATCCGTAAATCAACGACTTTGCAATCGACCACCTCTAACGATAATGTTAAATATGTTAAACTTCCGTTTTACAAAACCACAAAGGGTCTTGATAAAATATTCAAACAGATTAATTTCAAAATTGCTTCTAGTAATACTAATAAAATTAAAGATTTGCTGGGTAATCCAAAAGAAAAGATGAAAAATTGCAAAAGTCTGGGATTTATGAAATTAGTTGTTCATGGCCAGGGTGTTTTTAAAAATATATTGGAGTAGGGTAAAATCAAGAAACCCACCGCCACATTTCCACCAGCATCCACATTTCCACACACATCTGGACCAAAAAGTTTTCTTCGACTAACCATTTTTCATCTTTCGAGATAAATGAGCATCCACATTTCCACACACGAGATAAACCTATTTTTAAGATTTTTTTTACCGCTAACATTCTGGACCAAATAGTTTTCTTCGACTAACCATTTTTCATCTTTCGAGATAAATGAGCATCCACATTTCCACACGAGATAAACCTATTTTTAAGATTTTTTTTACCGCTAACATTCTGGACCAAAAGTTTTCTTCGACTAACCATTTTTCATCTTTCGAGATAAATGAGCATCCTCATTTGCTCCCACATCTAAACCAAATAGTTTTCTTTGTCTAGCCAATGCATCTTTCGAGATAAACCTATCTTGTTTGGTATCAATCAATATTAGAATTTTCTCAGCTACCCGAATCTCTAGGTGCATCTTTCGAGATAAACCTACCTTGTTTGGTATCAATTAATATTAGATTTTCTCAGCTACCCGAATCTTTTTATTTCTAATTTTCAGATCTCCGCGGCTAGCTCTTTTCAACGTCTTAAAACCGTAGAAATTGTTTTGTGAACCTTAGAATTTTGGTGTTGAAAATAAAAACTAAACATATTAAATAAAATTTATTGATAAAATAACCGCCACTGAACACCTTATCCATCTAACGTATTGATTTTTTAAATAATATTAACAAAACGCTAGTTCGCAGGATCTGAAATTTGTGTAAACAAGGATGAACTCCATTCAACGGTACATCAACTACTTATTTTCTCTTTAGAATATACACCAGAAACTTGTATGCTTTTAATTAATTAAAAGCAGAAAGTTTTGTCCGAAACGCTACTGTAAAATATATAGAGCAAATAAATTATTCCCTGAATGTGTTTTCAATTGCAATAACTGACTATACAATCATTTATGAATTTTAAATTACACTTTATTTAACTAAGTTACTTTAAACAAGAAATTACCGCATCCAAAAATTCCAATGCATGCTTAACAATAATGTAAAATGGCAAGGTCGACTTTTGATGTCCAATGTAATGTGTTTTAAATATCTAAAAAGAAAGCGCATTTGCTGGTATGAAATCTATGGAATTTCTCCTGTAATGAAAGAAGAATGCATTGGTAATTGAAAATGCGTGCTACAACTTTCGCTAGATACCAGCCATGTATGTTAATTAGAAATTTTGTGTATATGCTGTTTTATAATTTCTTTTCTTGGACTTTCTATTAATTATGTTGAGAATATGTTTCAATGACGCGCATTTCAAATCGAGATATAATTGTTTGTAGATTACCAATACCACGAGGCGCTGAAAAGTGCGTATTTACGGAAAATACAAACCTCATTTAGTAGTATAATTAACGGAGCTTAACAGTGGACGATGTTACACCACGACATTAAATGGTGTGCTTGAATATTTTCTTTGGAAACAATCGAAGATTGCCGAAGACACTCGAAGAGTGCACAAACGCGGTCACTAAACCACAATTAATAATCGCCTTTATAGGTTTAACATTTTACCATTACCAATGACTTTAATTTCTTATTGGAGAATCCTTATTCTCCACACACTGCTACGTAGTTGCATGTCCATTCCTTTTGGAGGTATATGCTCGTTATAGGTTGTAGCACCCGCGGTTTTACTTAACTACACTTTGAGAGATCCCTTTAATCTTTTTTTAATCGTGTCCTTCTCGCGTACAATACAGTAGGACTTAGCCTTACTACCTACAAATTCTAACACCAAGTCACCGTTAAACTCGTCTTTAAATTTCCCCACAACTTTTGTTAACATGCGGTATATTGTGTTTATTATTTCCGCGTACACCACTTTAAACCTAAAAAATAAAAACAGGATAGTTTAATACGTCTATTAATAATTTATGGTAATGTTGGCGATACAAATATGTAAAAACAAACTTTATCAAGAAATATGTTTTAATAGAATACATACACGTATTGATAACATCTATAAACCGCTGTGGTAACCAGAGTCTGGCGAATCTGGGATAGCCAAATCTCTAAACATTTGCGCAAGCGATTGCCTTGCAGTTGCATCTTTTAAGTACTGAATGGGGAAACATTTAATAATTTCCAACACTGTCAAGTAATTTAAATTGCTGCAATCATTAGACAGAGAAATAATGGCACTGCTCTCTCCCTCTAATAACGTTTGAACCCTTTCTTCCTCCGTCGTATTTCCACATACTTTTTTTATATCAGCAACAAATTTTTCGTAAAATTCTGGAAAGTTTCTACACCTTAACTCAACCATTTTAAAACAGATCAATTCTCGCAAATTTAATAGCTTGATGCACTCGTACGCAGGTAGGACAATAACATTCCCATCTTTCATAATCTTCATATTATATAAATTCTCTTTTCAAAATTGTTCAACAACCATATACTTCTATTAAAGGCTGTGCTCAGCTGCAATTTGAAATCTTGATCCAATTGTATGTCAACAACATCGTTTCCAGTAGTCAGACTATTTAATCGTACTTGTTTTGAGTCTTGAGCAAATTGGCGAATTTGAAATTCTACTTGAAAAGTACACAATTTCTTCCAATCGAAGTAAGAGAATGTTATCGTAGAATCAGCACACATACCACTACAGCAAATCACTTGGATGACAGGTTGAAGACCACCATATAAATCAAAACCAACTTCTAATATATGGTGGTGATAATTTGAAGGAAATTCGCCTAACCTATAGGTTGACTTACCAACCAGTTGGTTGATATTTAATTGTGGTACTCGCACATCACTTGTAACGTCAACACAAGAAAAATCCATCTTTAATTTATAATTTTAATCAAACTCGATGATACTTTGACGACTAATGCACTGGAACATAGCTCTCGCCTTTTATGCCGATGGTCGAGCGTGCGCAGCTCCTTATTATATTAGTTGGCGTTATATGCAAGTCTTGACTGGAAAAGTGACGTGTATAATTGTTTATAGTGGGTTTTACCTGTATGTATTTAACCACCAACGCCATTTTAGAATTATTAAACAAAATTACTCTTAGCAGTATTTTAATATACCATCGTGTAAGATTTCAATTATTATTGTGTTTTTCCTCAGGTTCTCAAATCCCTCGGAATTTTTTTCAAAATCGAATGACCCTTACTGATTTGCAGATTAACCTTTTGCAAGCACCGTATATAATTCATCTTTAATCTATTTCTAAACCGTATCGCTCTGTCTTTTGAGATAAACCCCTGGTGTAACCCATAAAATTAGTATAGAATTTTCCTGGGTAATTGAAATTAATTATCAGGTCTTTTAAAAATAGTTCCAACAAAGACCTGTATATATTGTATTAATATTCAAAACCTATCAGCAAAACACCTTTGCATTTTTATTTAGATTTAGCTCGATAATAGAGTTAAACTTCAAAAATATTTATTAGTGATTAGAATTGTTAAAATTTTCAATTAGTGAATCCACATACAAATGATTAAACCAAAAGGTATAATACATACATTAATTCTGCACGGTGACCTAGAAAGTGGTTGGATAATTTATTTTAAATGTAGTTCAACATAAGACGTAAATTCTAAATAAATTTTGTGAAATGTATGATCATTAGCCTTGCATTGTTTGTCGATGACGTCTGACTAATAATTTAATAAAAGCACTTTCCACAATTCTAGTTAATATACGGGAATACACATTCTATAATTTGATTTAAATTGGGTTAATGTAAGGACAAATTATACTTATACTTTCTCTATGTACATAAATACGGGGAAATGATGCCAAAAGTTCATTTTAAGTTTATTTTGTAAAGCGTAAAGTCGTTTATAGTGTAATTAATAGTAATACTGAATTTTCAGTCTTTGGTTTAAAATTTCGTGTGAGGACTATCGACAAAGAAGAGTAAGTCTTAGTTTGAATTTTGCAAACGTAGAAGAAATTAATATTTACATGTATAATTCAAAACTGTTAATCAACAATTTTTCTAGAATGAACATCTTAAGTATTGCGTGCAGTGTGTGCGAAAATGTTTTACTGGATGTGATGCCATAAAAACACAACGAAAGGCACATCGAGATGGTTTATTTCAGGAGGAACTAAAATTACAGCCAATGAGTGGGAACAAATTAAGGATTTGGAAAACCAATCGACCGCAGCGCATAAAGAACGTATAAACACCGCAATTCAGTTAGAACGAACCAAGTTACTATTTGAAAAACCATACACCATAACAAAATCTTCTTCCAAAATCATAATTGTAGGTCTGAACCCATTCGACGATTACAAAATAATTTTAGATTTGTTGACACCATTTCGCAGAGCGTACTTGATGTATCCTCAACGTATTTAGGAAGTTTATATCAAATCTTCCACACATTATACGCACTATGGAAGTTGGCATGCAAAATCAGATATGCAAATTCGACAACTTGCGTTTTTATTTAAATAACAATTGTTTAGTGAAGATGATGACATTTGATGGGAATTATATGATATTTACCAAAGGAACTTTAGAGCACTTTTAGGGTATCTCAGATCGTTCTCAACCATGCTAATACTTTAAAAGAACTAACGGAAAAGGGTACTCCTAATATAGATCTGTTTCTGTTAGATGTCGCAATGGAAAGATATAATAGGAATGATGTTCTACAGAATCTCGCACATGATGTAATTAAAAGCAAATACAGTAATAGTGATATTGGGGTCATATTATACGAATTTATAAGAACCTACCCAAGATTGTTTGAAAACAGTATTTGTAAACAAGTTGAGTATATGGAAGAATACAACAGGTTTCCATTCCACGCATTTACGAGCGATGTTTAAATTTTAAGCCAAAGACTGAAAATTTTGTAACACTATTAATTACACTTTTGTTTTCTTATACGTTTCTAAATTGTTGCATTTCATCTACAGATATTAATAGATGTCAATAAAATTATGTTATAGTTTTAAATAAAACGATTCTGATTAATAATTTTGTAAAACGTTTATAACTAAATTGTTATACTCCAACTACAGATATAGATCGAATTATGTTAAACTCGATCGGTTTTATATTCACTGAGTACAATATTATTACTTTAGTTTATCTCGGATATTGAACCGTAAAGCATTGTAACTCGAAAATGATTTCCAGAAAAGCGTATACCAAGGAATGTTTGCAAGAAGCTCTTAATGAGGTTAGACGAGGTGTTGCAACAATGTACTCTGCTAGTAAGAAGTTTAGGATTCCAAAGTCTACATTGCGCGACCATCTCATACGATCACAGAGTAAAAGAGATAAAAGTGTAGACAGTTACATCTCTGATATACAAACAACTAATTTACAAACTGCGGAAATGGGCACAGGAAGTACTCTAAGATGTACAGCAACACCTATCTACTCAGATGGTAAAGATGATAAAGTAGTTTGTAAAGAAGTTTTAAGATGCAAAAACAAAAGTTTAATATTGAGGAAATGAATTCTGCAAAAATAATGGAAATGCTCGTCATAAACTATCAGAGCAAATAATATATGAATCAAGTTCTATGGATTACACCCAAATTCTGAAGATGAGGATTCAACACAGGAAAGCAATAGTCGGGGACTAAAATACCGATGTATATAAAAGGGTGTTGTATTAAAAATACACATCGTACTGAGCACAGTTCAGATGGTGCATATATTCACTTTAATGTACATGGGTTGATCGAAGACTGCAGTTGCATCTGGATTATCACAACCATCGAGATATGCATAACCTAAATGAAATTATCTCATAATATCTAAACTTCGACAAAAGGAATTATAGAATAGAACGACAACGAAGTTAGATGGAGGTATATATTTATACATATTTTCGAAATTGTAAATTGGAATAGTCTGCATTTGCATTTTGATAAGTAAACATCGTAATAAAATGAGCGGGAAAGAATTATATCTTTAGATGCTATAAAAATTTTAGAAGAAGTTGTCATGGAGATGAAAAAGTTTATCAAACAATTCAACTAGCCAACATTTGAATGGTATGCCTAATGAATCTCTGGCAAATACTAAAATAGTGCAAGATAAACCTACACATGATAATGTTGATGCGAAAGATCAGAACATAGACTCCAAGTCAGACGTTTCTGGTAGAAAGAAAGAGACAACAAATCATATACTAAAGAGGATTTAAATAAAGCCATTGACGAAATAAACAAAGGATGGATTACTGGTTCAGAAGCATCCGAAATCTACAATGTTCAAAAGCTACACTCTATACGAAACTCAGATCAAACGAAAATCGTGTACAAAATTTGGATATGTATACTACATTTCCCAATTAAAGGAGGAAAAAGTGACTTTTGTGTGCGTGTATGTGTGTATTAGTTTTAATAAATAAAAATATATTTCTATGTGAAGTGTACTTGTTAAGTATTTGAATTGAAATATAAATATTGTTTCAAACGTTGTGGTTTTATTTATATATAATGGTATTGTTAGGATACAATTACTCGGAAGCAGCAGAATCTGGTTTATGTAATATCATAGAAGTCAAACAAAAAAAAAAATTTAAACTAAAGGTATGTTTCAAACACGTAGTTGCTCATTTCTATTAAATTAAATGCGCTCTTTGTTATAATTCTTTTCATAAGAACTTAGATACCCATTTCAGTTGCGGGGATATTTGAAAAATTAAACAATACTTCGGATATGTACCGATTGCCGATTTGTGTCACGCACGAAACAACCAGTATGGAATGTATTCTATGAACTTGCACACGCAGGTGCGCATGGGCATGGTGCATGCGCAGGGGCTGCACGGACACATTACAGTTAGAGGCCTTGGTATAAAATTTCCAGTTTATGTTAAAATTTTCTAAGTCAGAACTACTAATAATTTTACCAAGACCCAAAATATTCAAAATCTAAAGTAGTTACGAAAATGTATTCACTCTGTTGTTCCAGAGACCTCAACTTCATTCACTAATAATGTGCATGACTATACCCTAATAGCTTCGCATACTACATTAATTGCGGTTATGATGACAGGACATATGTTGGACACCGCCATATCGCGTACATTTTCTTGATTAGGAACAGTTTGCTATCCGATCTAGGTCGGTTAAATCCGATCTGGGTCGGATTAAAATCCGATCAGGTCGGATTTAATCCGACCTAGGTCGGAGGAACTCTCACCCTATGGAGCAATTTCACTCTATAGGGCAATTTCAGATTCAAGGAACTTTGCCATTAATACACCCCCACACAGACCTAGATCCGATTATGCACATAAAGAAATAGTTTAATATTATTGCAATATCAGAAAAGTTATACGCAACAACCAATTTTATTAGTTTTAATGAATAAAAATATATTTCTATGTGTAGTGTACTTGTTGCATCCGTCCTAGGTTGGATGTGGAGCTGTCGGAGATAGGTTAGCTAGTGTTGTCCGGGTTAGGTTAGGTTAGCTGGATTGTGTGGACTTAGGTTAGATAAAAGTAAAATTGATAGGTTAGGCTGTTTTAATGAGTTTTCTCATTAAACCCATTACAATTGCTTTTAATGAGTTTTCTCATTAACCCATTAACACTAATTGCTTTTTAATCGAGTTTTCCATTAAAAGCTAAGTGTGGACCTAGGTTAGATAAAGGAAAATTAATGGTTGGGTCAGCGCCGCGGCGCACCCAACCTATAATTCTTCCTTTATCTAACCTAGGTCCACACTTAGTTTTAATGGAAAACTGCAATTGCAAGTAGTTAAGGTGGTTTTAATGAGAAAACTCATTAAAAAGCAATTGGTAATGGGTTTTTAATGAGAAAACTCATTAAAACAGCACTATCAATTTTACTTTATCTAACCTAAGTCCACACAAATTCCAGCTAACCTAACCTATCCGGACAACACTAGCTAACTTCCACCGACGCTCAATCCAACCTAGGACGGATGCAACAAGTACCACACATAGAAATATATTTTATTCATTAAAATAATAAAATTGGTTGTTGCGTATAATTGTTCTGGCAATAATAAAACTATTTCTTTATGTATAATCGATCTAGGTCTTGTGGGGTGTATTAATGGCAAAGTTCCTTGAATCTGAAATTGCCCTATAGAGTGAAATTGAAGGTGTCCTCCGACCCTAGGTCGGATTAAATCCGACCAGATCGATTTTAATCCGACCAGATCGGATTTTAATCCGACCCAGATCGGATAGCAAAACTGTTCTAATCAAGAAAATGTACGCGATATGGCGGTGTCCAACATAGTCCTGTCATCATAACCGCAATTAGTATGCGAAGCTATTAGGTTACATGCACATTATTAGTGAATGAAGTTGAGGTCTCTGGAACAACAGAGTGAATACATTTTCGTAACTACTTTAGATTTTGAATATTTTGGGTCTGAAATTATTAGTAGTTCTGACTTAGAAAATTTTAACATAAAACTGGAAATTTTATACCAAGGCTCTAACTCGTAAGTGTCCGTGCGCACCCCTGCGCATGCCCATGCCCTGCGCTGGTGTGCAAGTTCATAGAATACATTCCATACTGGTTGTTTCGTGCGCACAAATCGGGCAAATCGGTACATATCCGAAGTATTGTTTAATTTTTCAAATATCCCGCAACTGAAATGGGTATCTAAGTTCTTATGAAAAGAATTATAACAAAGAGCGCTACATTTAATTTTAATAGAAATGAGTACAACTACGTGTTTGAAACATACCTTTAGTTTAAATTTTTTTTTGTTTGACTTCTATGATATTACATAAACCAAGATTCTGCTGCTTCCGAGTAATTGTATCCTAACAATACCATTATATATAAATAAAACCACAACGTTTGAAACAATATTTATATTTCAATTCAAATACTTAACAAGTACACTTCACATAGAAATATATTTTTATTCATTAAAACTAATACACACAACACAAAAGTCACTTTTTCCTCCTTTTAATTGGTAAATGTGTATACATATCCAAATTTTGCACACGATTTTCTTTTGATCTGAGTTCTGTATAGAGTGTAGCTCGTGGAACATTGTAGATTTCGAATGCTTCTGAACCAGTAATCCATCCTTTGTTTATTTCGTCAAGGGCTTTATTTAAATCCTCTTAGTATACGATTTGTTGTCTCTTTTCTGTCAGAAACGTCTGACTTGGAGTCTATGTTCTGATCTTTCGCATCAACATTATCATGTGTAGGTTTATCTGCACTATTTTAGTATTTACCAGAGATTCATTAGACATACCATTCAAATGTTGGCTAGTTGAATTGTTTGATAAACTTGTTTTCATCTCCTTGACAACTTCTTCTAAAATTTTTATAGCATCTAAGGATATAATTCTTTCCCGCTCATCTTATTACGATGTTTACTTATCAAAATGCAAATGCAGACTATTCCAATTTTACAATTTCAATAAATATTTTATGTATAAATATTTGCCCCCATCTAACTTTGTTGTCGTTCTATTTTATAATCCTTTTGTCGAAGTTTAGATATTATAGAGATAATTTCATTTAGGTTATGCATATCTCGATGGTTGTGATAATCAACAGTAACTAGCAACTGCAGTCTTTCAATCAGCCCATGCACATTAAAGTGAATATACGTCGGTATTTTAGTGTCCCGACTATTGCTTTCCTGTGTTGAATCCTCATCTTCAGAATTTAGAGTGTAATCCATAGAACTTGCTTCATTTATTATTTGCTCTGATAGTTTATGACGAGCATGTTCATTATTTTTTGCAGAGTTCATTTCCTCAATATTAAACTTTTGTTTTGCATCCTAAAACTTCTTTTACAAACTTCTTTATCATCTTTACCATCTGAGTAGATAGGTGTTGCTGTACATCTTAGAGTACTTCCTGTGCACATTTCCGCAGTTTGTAAATTAGTTGTTTTTTAAATTTGTTATGTATAATGTTGGAATAAACATTTTATAATAGTATATAACATTGTTCTTTATTTATAAAAGGCTGTGACGTTACCACGAAATAGCAGTCGCACAGAGAGGGGGCGCATGGGCAGCGCGCATGGGCAGGGGTGCGTACGCGCAGGGGTGCGCATGGGCGGGGGTGTGCATGCGCAGGGGTGCTCATGGGCTGGGATGTGTCTGGGCGTACACGAGGGAAGCGGATGTTAACAGTCACCAAGCATCCAATTCTTTATTTGGTGTGGAGTACTTGTCTGCGTATGTATCCGGAGTAAAAAATACGATTTGCATACGCAGCTTATTAATAAAATTAGTTTATCGAGGAAGATGACAAAGGTACATCATTCCTAATAGTACAACAATCTACGCATGGGGCGTAAAGATATAAGATAGTTGTTTATATTTGTATATATTAGTTTTAAGATTCCATAATTTTCAAGTTCTTCTCCCACCTTCCAAATCCTTCCGGCTTCTATCCTGGTTGACAGAGTATACGTGTTATCTCCACGTGGTATTCGCGAGACACGGCGGTTTTAGATTTCTCGGGAGATGGTTAGTTAAGGCATATGTCTTGCATTGCAAAAAAGGGTTCTAAAGATGGTGTTAAATAAAGATGAGCAAAAATTAATAATTTGGGTCTTTAAAACGCATAACTTTGTATGGGGTGGTCCTATTTAAAATCTGTTTACAGATTTGGGGTCCCTAGAAAATTTAATATTAGTTGATACCTAGCAAAATATATTTATCTTAAAAGAGTGACTACCCTGCGTATAATAAATACAATATAACACTTCTCGATAAAAAGTTGCAGGGAAAATTAAAGACGTATTTAATGGGGGTCCAGTATTAGAATTTGTTGGTAATAGGGCTAAGTCCTACTGTAATGTAGGCGAGAAAGATACGATTAAAAAGATTAAAGGGGTTTCACGAATTGTAGTTAAGTAAAACCGAGGGTCTTACAACCTATAACGAGCATATACCTCCAAAAGGGGTAGGCATGCAACTACGCGGCAGTGCGCGGGAGAATAAGAATTCTCTCCAATAAGAAATTAAAGTTTCCATGTACGTAGCACCAGTCATTGGGTAATGGTCGAAATGTGGGACCTATAAAGGCGATTATTAATTGTGGTTTAGAAAAATAGTAGTTTTCGTGAACTAAATAAAATAGCTTAGACTGGTTAATGTATATGGTTACATACTCTCGTACACATCCACAAACATCTGTTTACGTCCACAATGGTGATACCGGTGGTTTTTGTTTAACAAATAGTAGGAAAGATACGTCAGGTGTTAGTGCGTGGAAGCCCATAGGATCGTTGGATTCAAAAAGAACGGTGCGGTGGGATGTATGGTGGCTCCCCGTTAGAATAATCGAAAGTGGTTAATCGGTCGTATTAGATGTTTAAATAAGCGAAAGTGTAAAGGCCTACATAAACAAAAATTTAATTAACCGACAAAAAAGTGTGCGATGTGCTACACTTATAAATAAAGTATGGAATGGTGCTTTTTAGCGGCCCCAGCAGTAAAAAGGGCGACTGACTTTTCCAAGCAACTACAAGAATAGCAGTAGCGCAGAGAAGGGGTATGCATGTATTATACAGTTGCTGCAAAATATGTTAGTTTACGCGTAGCTCGGATGTGTAATTGACCACGACTTAAAGATCCCTCGGAGGTTTAAAAATTCTCAGCCCATTGTCGTTCGAAAAATGTTTGGAAATTATCAAAACGGTAGCGGGTCAAAGTTTAATGGATGATTGACCGAGTTTTTCTACCTTTTACGAGGGAATCGGAAATTGATAAACATCGAGCATCTAATTCTCTATTTGGACGATATCGAGTACTTACCGGTTCTAGAAATCAATACGTGCGGCCGACCGCTATGCGAAATTGTAAAAGCCTACAGAAGCATAATTATCAGACGAAAAAGTGCGCGATGTGCTATAGAAAGTATACAAAAAAATGGTGCTTTGCCCAGTCTTAACAGTAAAAAGGAGAGTGACTTTTCTAGCAATTACAAGAATAGCAGTAGCGCGGCGAAGGGGTATGCATGTATTATACAGCGCATTGTTGCTATAAAATATGTTAGTTTACGGGAAGCTCGAACGTGCACAAATTAAATTTTAATCTATAATTAACCACGGTCGTAAAAATGGGAAATTAATGGGTAATTTGAATACCGCTAAGCATATACTTTCGCTTGGTGATTCATTTGGAAAATATTCAAGCCTATCATTTCCTAAAGTATGACGTAGAAGTTATTTAAAATTAAATTGTTGTAAGTATCCTGTAGACAACAAGTTGGTATTTTCTTAGTAATGGTTTAAAGTGTTTTTGGTTATAGTAGCATTGCATCTTCTACAGCACGACTTGCAGACAACTTGTGTGCGTGTGCTACCGCTCTTTGGATTTTAATATGCACACGATCCGTATAACATGGAAGACGTTTTCCGGTGTTTCTACTAACGGCATTCGCACCATCGACGAAGCGGACCAGGTGCATGCATTGGCGCTAAATGTATTGGACGAGCAGCGAGGATTATGACATCATTTAGTTCCCCGCCGAATCCTCAACTTCGTTCGGATGTCTTCGGAAACCTTCGGTATGCATTCTATAAGGAACATAAATCAGGTACGCTCGAGTAAGCTTTTTAGTTAGTTCGATTACAAGTCAAGTGCTATAGTGCGGGTTTTGTTTTGTACTAAAATGGTACCTGCAAACGTTTATAAGTGCAACCCTTGCGGTGCTTCCTATACCTGGAAAATGCTCTCAAACGGCACCAGAACAAATGTCGTAGTGTAACATCGCCCAGGGTTAAGCCGTCCGCAGCAAAGTACTTAAACTCTGGGTCTTGCGGTATCGCTTTTACGAGAATAGCTCACAGCGACACAAGGAAAAACAGCACGGTATGTCATTAAGCAGTAAACGTTCAACGCCACCAGCTGTTAAAGGGTCTTGTACGAAACAACCACGAATTATGTGTACAGTATGCGATTTCGAAATGGAAAAACTACGTACGCCGCACACTTAAGGAGCAACAAACATAAAAATGCATCAGTTACCGCTACTAACGAAGATGGCGTAGAAATGATTAGCACAGCGTTTAACAACTGCATGGCTAGCTATCGCATAAATAACGCCAGCGTCGACAATGGAGTGTCCGAGTTTCTTTGGAAGCAGAAGGAACGATTTATTCGATTACTTAATAAAAAGAATACAACATATAATCCGGAAAATACGTACGAAGTCTTAAACATCATTCCTAATAGCACAGCAACCTAATTAAGGTAGGTCAGTAAGCAATATTTAATTGCTGTTAATTGACTTGTATTTAGCGTACTTTCCTATTATAATAACCGCATTTGTTTGGAGAAGATATACACGTTTAAAATAAAATTATATACAGCTTTCTTAATTATTAACCACGCGATGATTACGTGAAAGTTGACCTCCCCATTCTCATATTTAAAACCCATTACATTGGAATGTGTTTACCTCCACGTGGTGTCGCTGGACGGTAAAACATATTGTTAGATTAACGATAATATGTCTTATTAACCGAAAACACGTCTCCTTTTTTTTTACATTAATCTCTTTTTATTACAGGTCTATTTAAACAACACATTAATCTTTTTTTTGTTACAGGTTAACCTGCTTGGATTCGGCTACACACAGGAAATAATGTTATACTTTGTAAAAATTGTAATTAGTTTATTAAACTGTAAATCGAATAAAATAAAATATTAAACTTTTGTGTTCTTATTATTGTTGGTTAAAGGACTGTAGATATTAAAAGGAGGGTGATTATAAATTGATCTTGCTACAAAATCTTAAAATGAGGGTAGCTGAGAAAATTCTAATATTAATTGATACCAAACAAGATAGGTTTATCTCGAAAGATGCATTGGTTAGACGAGGAAAACTATTTGGTTCAGATGAAAGATAAAAAAATGGTTAGTCGAAGAAAACTTTTTGGTTCAGATGTGGGAGGAAATGAGGATGCTCATTTATCTCGAAACATAAAAAATTTAAGATAGGTTTATCTCGTGTGTGGAAATGTGGATGCTCATTTATCTCGAAAGATGAAAAATGGTTAGTCGAAGAAAACTTTTTGGTTCAGATGTGGGAGGAAATGAGGATGCTCATTTATCTCGAAACATAAAAAATTTAAGATAGGTTTATCTCGTGTGTGGAAATGTGGATGCTCATTTATCTCGAAAGATGAAAAATGGTTAGTCGAAGAAAACTTTTTGGTCCAGATGTGTGTGGAAATGTGGATGCTGGTGGAAATGTGGCGGTGGGTTTCTTGATTTTACCCTACTTATTGGTCAGACCAAGAGGAATACAACAACAAGATTTAAAGTGCACATTGCTCACTTCAAATATAGTAAATACGAAAGCTCTCAGATCGCCAAACATATTTTTGAAACCAGCCATCCTGTTAAACTAGAAAATGTTAAATTGTTAAAAGCGGTACCAACGTTTCTTTCTTAAATGCCTATGAATCAATTAAAATTGTTAAACATAAAGGACTTTTCTTAAACACTGATAAAAGGCCCATAGAGCCATCTGCCTTGCTTTCCCTATTGGTTAACAACCAATGAGAAAGCGAGATTACTTTGGTTCCGCTTCGGCAGATTTAGAATTAGTATAAATTAAGTAGGTTTTAGATATAGCGTCACAATTCACTTGTTTGTTGTGAAGAACACTAGCCTGCGGGTGAGGAGAATATCCTCGATAGTGTTTAAAGGAACATTATAGAAAATTGTATGTTGGGAAGGTTCACTTCAGCCTAAGTGGTGAGGAGAATATCCTCTGAAGTGTTCCGGAACAACAGCTAATTATTATTTAATTGCAAATTTCTACTGATGATGACCACATAGTAATCAAAATACGTATCTAGTAATTTAAATATTTTTTGTGGTTAAGGGTTTTTATTCATTTTTATTAAAATAGTGTCACAGTGTTCCTATAGATTATTAATAACCCTAGTTTTGCTACCTTTTCTACATGAGTAATAATTTGTTATTCTTGTTCTTCTCATCTTTCTTCTGCATTCAAAGTTTGAATTTTTATAATAAAAATTTTACAAATAGATAGTGTTATCCACATAATCACGCCGTTACATAACAGCTCTTATTTCGTAATTTTAGTAATTTTACAAAGTTTCTGCTTTGAATTATTATTTTGGTTTCTCCTTATAAATTTTAAATGATCATAAAAAACCAAGTAAATATTTAGGCACCTCACGAGATCTAACTAAAAATAATTCACATCGTCAAGCATATTGAATAAGTTAAATTGTAGGAAACTGACCAAATTTAGATTTTTAGTTTTAACATTAACCGTCCTTGTACTTTCCTACCCATAACTTAAATGTCTCTTTACAAATATCCAATCTGTTAGCAAATTAGTCCAGTGTACCTAATCTGCCAATGCGTAGGCTAATGACGTAACAAGGGCTTCATAGCATAACTACATTTGGTACCATATATTCGGTTATCTTTTTAAAAACTTTTTCTTGCCAGTTGCTGTTTTCAACCTTTAGCGAAATATATAAGATTTACGTACTATGAATAGTGCTGCATACTAACTCGGAGTGCTAGTTTCTTTAATTGAAATAGAAGAAACTGCTTAATCCCTACATACAGATTGCTTAGAAAAGCAAGTGGTTTACTTACGCTTGCGCTTGTTATCTGAAATGTGAATTTGATACATAGTGTTGTTGCGCCTTCAGATATTTTGTGCAAGTTGTAAGTATTACTAACTATTTATTTTTTACTTCGTTTCTCTTACAAAGTAAATGCCAAACTATTATTTTGAATTATGACTTCGTTGGCATGTTCAAGACAAGCTTTTGCTACACGATAGGTGTAGTAATTGAAGCAATTACACGGTACATGCAATGACATTTGAAATATACCAGGCGGAGGTAAATAATCAACAGATCTCAAACGCCATAACAAATTAAGAGACAACTTATTTACCATATAAACGAAACATACCGCCCACCAAAATGCATAGCATTTTAAAGAAAATAATTAAAAAGAGGGGGGGGGGCGGAATGAAAAAGCAAAAAGAAAAAAAAAGAAAGAAAAAAAGGATTTACAAAAAAAATAACAAAAACAAAAAAAAATATTTCTACAATCCGGGCAAAGAACAAAGCTTGAATACAGGACGCTTTAGCTCGCCATGAGCGGTTTTAAGGGTGCGCGCTTCCTTTTTACAGGTAAATATGGGTGTACAATAGAATATAAACAAAACTCTGGCGGGGATAGGGTCAACATTTGGTGTCTACGGTAAATTGCAAAAGGCTACATCTCAGGGGTTTTTACTCTTAGTTATTTTGAGAACTAAGTTAAATTTTACCAAGACAAGTTATATGGATGTAATTTAAAATATGACAAAAAAAATATCTTATCATAACTTGTATATTGACGTTTAGTTAAAAACAATAGAAACGCAAAATATATTCTTTTATTTTCTTATAACCGAGTTTTCCTGTAATAAAATCACTAAGTGTAGTACATATATTAACTCTCTCGTAATTTTAAAATATGTCTAAAACTCTACCAGATAAGATATTAGAAAACCTAAAATTATTATTGTATTTAGACACAATTTCAAATTAACCTTCTAAGTAGAAAGGAATCATAAATACACTTTGTTGCATTTAACATAGTAAAGAGAATTTGTATTAAACATTTAAGTTGAATGTATCCTCATATCCACAAAAAGTTTCATGAAAGCGCTTATGTTTACACTTGTAAGGTTATACCAGGAGAGTAAATGTAATATTAAATTAGTTAATATAATATGTATTTAAACCATACGACTTTTTATTTTAAATGCGTTCTAGATATTTTACATTAAAACAGAAACACATGCACATTGTTCTGCCATTAAAGTAAGTAAAATAAATCTCGTACCTGTATCTATATAATTTGAAATAAACGTATACTTAAATATCGAGCTCCTGCTTGTCCAGAAAATAGAAGTTTTAATCTTTTCAGACAGCTTTATTAAGACGACTACCAACCATATTTAATTTGATTGTTAACCTCAAACTTCAAATTTGTAAGAACCAAACCTTTTATTCCATAACCATATATTTTCTTAACAGATATTTATTATAGTCTTAAAAGGTAACTAAACGGCAACATAGAATTCTTGTACGACAATAGATAATATTTTGTAGGTAGTAGATTGTTAAAGCATAGGCTTGAATAGCCTAGGATAGATAATTAGATACTCTACCAGAGAACCCTAAAAAATAATCGTGTTACAAGAAGTATTGTAATACGCCACGAGTAAACAATCAGAAAATTTATCAGTGAACAACTTACTATTCATAAGCATTTTGAACGGGTAATTCAGGTAGACTTTCTCCGTATACATTTTACTAATAATCTAAAACGAAATTTTTGTATTTATACAAGAATAAATGAAAAGACACCTTTACATACCAGGTATAATATCTTGGTATTAGGATGAACTCCTTTATCGAGTAACGACAAATACACAAGCAGGCCGTCAGATATTAAGAAAGCGAAAATTTATTCTGGTTTAGAAGATAACCACAAATTTTGAGAGAGGAACAAACAAGACAAACCATTTTAAATGACAGATTCATGTATACACCAGTTGTGAATTTAGGGACATAATTTAAAAGTTTACCAATTAGAAAATTACATACAATCGTAATTATTTATATTATGTATACAAAAGGAGGAATATTAAATTAAAACTAAAGATCAGCATATTTAGTGTATTATTTTCTAATACTAAAGAGAATTGTTACATAAATCAAAACTAACTTGTGATTATGAACGGTATTAATATGAAATTAAAGTGAAGAATACATTTATATGCAAGAAAGTGGGAAGCACAATGTAACATGGCAAGGCAACGGCGAATTGACATGTTACAAGGGTCACCACCCTAACGACATCCGTCCCAGGATGCACAGCCACAACACAACCAAGGGACCAACGAAGGGGAGGAACATTAGCGACCTTAATCAGCACTAAGGTGCCCAACTCAATTTGAGGAGACGGTGTGTGCAATTTGAAGCGCTGTTGTAGCGAGTGCAGATACTCCTTGGACTAAAGGGACAAAAAATCTTGTTGAATTTGCTGGAGCAATTGCCAACGAAAGAGGCGGTTAACCGAAAGGTGAAAAAGAGCGGGCTCCGGGAGGGCGGTTAGAGGGACCAAAGTTAAAAAATGACCTAGTGTAAGACAGCTCAAATCATTGGGGACATTGCTCAAAGAGGTGAGAAAACGTGAGTTCAAGATAGCCTCAAGCTCGTTAGCAAAATAGGATTGTTGAGTATACGCAAGCAAAGGGATCAAAGCATTGTGCAATTCAGAAGATGACAAAGGTCCGGAATATCTTTCGAGTGGTTGACGTAGACTATAATGGAAACGAGGAATCCAAGCAACAATGCGCGTAATAAACGGAAAGAAAAGAGTGATTTTGTAGAATTGATTGAATCCAACAGGAGGTTTTGACAGCGAATAAAACAATAGAGCGTAGTTCAGTGAGAACTTCAGTAATATCTGAAGGCGGAATATGTGGACTGTAATTTTCGAAAGACTGATATAAGGTTGGTGAAGTCGCCCATCATAAACAACATTGGCACAAGTCGGTAGGGAGTAAACCACGTGACCCGACATCGGCAAGGTTCTCCGTGGAAGGGATGTGATGCCAAGAGGCGCGAGACATGTTTTCCTGAATATAAGCAACACGATTGGCCGAAAGTCTTCTAATGCTACGGCGAGGAACGAATCCACAAAAGTACTACCATGAAGTCAGACCAACAGTAAATTTTATGAAAGGTAAGATTAGAATCATAGGTTTTGAGGACAAAGAGTAATAATTTGGATGCCAATGCGACGGCCAACAATTCGAGCCTGGGCAAAGAGATTGTATGAAGAGGAGCGACATTAGTCTTGCCGCACACTAAGCGAACTTCAACAGCGGAAGGGGTAGCAAAGCGAAAATAAACACCAGCAAAATAGTCACGTTCGGAAGCGTCAGCAAAGCAGTGAACTTCGCACGTAGTAAACTGTGGCGGGATTAGCAAGCGGGGTAAAGCGAGATCCGAAAGAAGCGGTAACTCATGCAAGTATCTCTCCCACAAACGGAAAAAGTCGGGGGTAGGAGAAGCATCCCATTCTAATTTTAACGACCATAAACGCTGAAATAAGTGTTTTACCAGGGAAGTAAAGGGGAATAAAAACCATAGGGTCGAAAATACGGGCTAAGTTGGAAAGTAGGTTGCGTTTGGTACAAGAGGTACTTAGTGGCCGAACTAGACAACAAAAATCATCTGAGGAGAGGTTCCATTGAAGACCTAGAACTTTTAGGGGTTAAGTTTCAGAATCCCTAAAGGAGCTGAGTTGTGCGAATTGCTGCGTAGGGAAAAGATATTTTAATAAATCGGGATGGTTACTTGATAATTTATGAAGTTCTAAACCACCAAGGTTTAAAAGAGCAATTAGTTGATTACGTAGATCGAGGGTTGATTCAATAGAATCTCCACTAGTAGCGATGCCATCAATGTAAGTATGGTGGCAAAGAGCGAAAGCGGCTTACGGATAAGAATTTCCTTCGTCTATGGCCAACTGCAGAAGCGTACGTATGGCAAGAAAAGGAGCACAATTGATTCCATAATTAACGGTATTTAATTTAAAATCCTGAATAGGCTCAGGAGAGAAACGCTAAAGAATTCGTTGATAGTCGCACTGAGCGGGATTAACAAAAATTTGTCTGTACATCTGACGAATATCGGCAGTGACAATATAAGAATGTAAATGAAATTGTAACAAAATTGCGGTAATATCTGGTTGAACCTTCGGCCCAACAAACAAGTGTTTGTTTAAGGACGATTGAGACAGAGTTTCAACGGAAGCATTAACAACTGGTAGCTACGAACTTGTGCTTTCTGGTTTTACAACGCAATTAAACGGGATGTAATAAGAAATATCCGAATGAGACCCACTAACAACAGATTGCATATGTTGAGAATTCAGATATTCACGCAAGAACGAAACCTACTGTTCGTAAACACGAGGTTGCTTAAGTAGACGATTTTCTAAAGAAACAAATCGTTGTAAGGCAAGATCCCGACTACCTGAAAAAAAATGGTTCTTGATCTCCAAACTGCAGTGAGACGACATATCGACCTTGTTCAATGCGGCGAAATGTATCAACAAAATGTTTTTCAACAAGAGTTTCTTCAGGCGTGAAAGTTTGAGTGGCGGGGACTTCTGCGACTTACTAGGATTAACGAAAATATCTTCCAATGGAGAAGTAGAATCTGTCATACAAAACAAGCTGGTTACTTTCGGAGCGGGCGAGGAAAGTATGCTTCACATTAAAACATATTCAAAAAATAGTATTAATAACAACAGGTTGATCGCTAGCACTCTGGATGCGCCCGTCTAATAACACTTGGGGAAAAATATCCGCGCCAAGTACGAAATTATTGGGCCCAGATTGAGCAACGAGCGGTCAGCTAGGTTGAAGTTAGCCAGATGATTAAAATGTTGTAAAGAAATATTAGAAGTATGTAAATTGTCACAAATTTTGGAAAGTACTACAGCTTGAATATTAATAATCGGTGTAGAAACACCTATTGGTTTGAGCTAGACGGCGACAGCGCCATGCAGAGTTGCAGAGTGCATGGAGCCTAAACCACTAAGGGTATAGGAATGTGGAGTAGTACGAAAACCTTAACGTTTCACACTATTTTGCAAAATAAAGGAAGTCATGCTACCCGAATCGAATAAACCGCTAAATCTTTGGAAAGAACCATAACAATCAGCAATTTCCACTTAAACGGTGGAAAGTAAAACGACGGAAGTTTTTGCTAAAGAATTAAATAAAACGAAATTCGAAGTTGACGACTACTACAGATAAACGAAGTCGATGATTCCTCAGTAGCAAGAGGAGCGGAGGGCCGGCAGCGGTCTTGAATAGGGGACTTAGTGCAAGGTGAAACCTTAGAGGCGGTGGTGTCAGGGCTCAAGTGAGCCTGGTTACTAGCAGCGAAAACGAGTTTAACGAAACGCGATCGAAATGCAATAAGGAATGATCACGTTGATTGCATTGGCGGTATGAAAAGGAGACTTGCATTTATTTAAAATGTGAGAATGCTAAGGCAGTTTATGCAAAGATGTTGTTTTTTCTTGCAAAATTGTAGCGATCTTGCGACGAAAGTTTGACGAAATCATTACAACGATAAAGATTGTGATTTTGTTTACAAAGCGGACATTTATTTACATTAGGCTTCGTTAGGACTAACATGGAAACGGCGGAGCGCGACTTAGACCGGTTGCTGGAATGAAAAACTTTGTTTAAATCGGTTTTATGATTTACCGACAAACTCGACAAAGATTTACAAGTTTTTTTCAGATAAGCAATTAACTCTTTATAAGATGGGATAGCGCTAAGATCTTGATACAATTCAAAACTACGGACAGTGTGTACATCAAGGCGATTTAAGATCATTTGCAGAAGAATAAAATCCCATTGCTGTATAGGCAAATCAAATTTTTTAAGCGCTTCTAAATTATCGGTAAAGGTATCGACTAACTTCTGCAAACCGGCGGAGTTGTCAGAATTCAATTTGGAAAATTTATCAATATTGTTCCATAGAGCGGAGGTAATGTGGCGAATATTACGATATTTTTCGCGAAGTTTATTGTAGGCAAGAGTGTAATTGGCTTCTGTAAGGTCATAGTTCTTAATGGTTAAGAGGGCCGGACCTTTCAGGACTGATTAAATATACGAAAATTTATCCACGTCCGACAAATCATTATTAAGATGAACTAAACTATCAAAGTGGTCAATAGAGCTTTCAAACAAACAACCTTTCCCATCAAACGTAGGGAAGGCCAACGGTGGAAGGAAACTTTTGACATAAAAGTATCTAGCGGAACGGACACATTAACCTGAGACGAAGACGATTTGCTCGGAAATAGCTGGAAATAGATCGCTTTTATTTGAAAAATATGGTTATCGAAACGTTTGCAAATAGCGTCTTCCGTTTCAAATTGTTCATTGGCGTCATCTGCAGAAGCAAATACACCTACTATAAAATTATGGTGAACAAAGAAAGTTTCTCGTACGGTTTCGGGGATTGGTACTGTGCGCGAAACAAATCAAAAAAAGTTGGTTCAACTGCAAATTTCTGAGCGATTTCAAACATTTCATGTAGCGAGTTGATCGAAATGTTTCGTAGAAAATAGCTACGTTTCAATTTCTCTGCCATAATTAAAATTAAGTACGTACAAAAGCGGATGAACTGGAAACTAACTTTAGTATTTGAAATAAAAGGCAATACGGCGATAACAATATATGTAAGCCTAGTACAAATTCTGATACCAAACAAAATATCTAGAAAACTTGTAAACAACTCTAACGAAAGAAATGATGTTATTAAAACTTGCAATGCATAATCAGTATGATATCACATAAAATTAATTATCATTCAGTACTTGTTGTTTATTCAGATCCCGTGAGAAGTGAACCAATGTTATATGCGGTAACAAAACTACGATAGCTAAATAGGAAATAAAAGTGGACGTGTATAAAATGAATAAATGATAATAAACAAAACAAATAATTATTGCTTCAAACACTTACCCTTTTCTTAACAATAGCGAAACGAAGCACATTTATTGATAGCGGCCGTTCAAACAGAGAGCGATAGTTGACTGTATGATTGCGTTCGTCTAATACAAAATACGAAAGTCGACTGTGTTCTTGTCTTCTTCATGGCAGATGATAAGAGGTTCTTGCACAGGCGAAAGACAGCAAAGTTTATCGCTATCGCGGCACTTACGATAGGCGTAGTGATCAAAGCAATTACACGGTACATGCAATGACATTTGAAATATACCGGGCGGAGGTAAATAATCAACAAATTTCAAACGCCATAACAAATTAAGATGCAGCTTATTTACTATATAAACGAAACAATGTTTAAATTCATATTACTAGCTATTATATTTATTTATAAATTTGCTGAAATTGTAAGTTACTGCAAAGATCGAAAAAATTGAAGTGCGTTTATAAATAATAGTTCTCATTTATTTCACTGCACCCGTGGGGCCTCGTAATGATAAAATTCTAGACCTAATTTATAAAGAACTAGACCAAGAGATTAGTGTGACTGACCAAAATCAATCAAATACTTCAGTCGAAAGTCTTGAATCTATATTTGAGAGTAATTTTGAGCCTTTATCTCAATATAATCATCAACTTGAATTGATGAAAATACTACCTACTACAAGTAGTGTATCTGCAATACCTCAATCTGAAATAGACATTTCGTAGAGTATTCTACATTTAAACTGTAGTCCAATAGAAATAGACGAATCAATTAAATGCAGCATTCCACGGAATGTTATGGTGCTTAAACGTAACACCGATTTTACTGCCCATGCAACTTCTATAACTCAGATCAAATCTAAACCAGATTTTAGGTTATTAAACACTGAAGCAGGGTCCAATTTGTCGAGTTCCATAAACCACGCTGTCATTAACTCTGTGGAATGTTATGCAGTTGCAGTAAATCATGGAACACCAGACCTATTTTCGACTAATTCTATTCAAGTAATCGATGTACCTGTAGATACTTGTCTCAAGATATTGAAGCTCATGATGCCATTGATGAACCTGTTTTGCTGACGCTCCAAAAGTAATATTCAAAGCTTTGTTTTGGATGAACGCACATACCCCTTCCTATAGAAGTCGATAGTTCTAGCAATGAGTTTTGGTTTCAGAACATCCGCATATAGGTTGGTCAAGTGTATGGGGAAGCCCAATGCAGAAGATGCGCCTCTGTAGGCGAAAACACAATGACTTTGACGTACGTTTTCTTTGAAATAGCAAATAGTAACTAGCAAAATGGAACTACAGAAAAAGGTACCCGAAACCTTTGAAGGACATGAAAAAGCTCGGTGAACGAATACCTAAACGTGTAGTCGTTTATTTAAGTGTTCACAATTAATACAATTAATTACAGTTAATTATATAATATGCGCCGGAAGACAGATAACACTACGTAAATCACATTAAAGGTACAGAAAATGCTTTTTGTTTACCCATAGAAGTACAGAAATTATGTTGCACCGATTAAAGTACAGAGATTATAATAGTTTTGTATACCAGATTCACTATTATTGCTGTTTAAAAAGTTCACTGATTAATTGGGTTTTTAAAGCAGAACACGGTATTTCAAATAAATGGCAATAGAAATAGAATATTTTGCTGTATTCCTAAATCTTATGACAATAATTTGTATAGAAATAGAGAAAAATAGATAAAGAAAACTTTTAATACTTAACAACTTACTGTAAGCGACCTTTGAAGTAGCACTGAGCTTCACTAAAACTTGGAGCGTTGTCCTACTTGATTTCGATGATCAACGGTTTTAGATATTGTGTCTTAAAGTAAAGGTTAATGCTGTCGAGTATAGTTTTATCATAAAATAACAAGAGGATGTCAGCAATACCTGCATAGCTCAATAAATTACAAAAACAGCTTTCATTCTCAAAAAGAAAGATAAAACCTTCTCACGCCTCAATAATTTGGCAGTACGCGGATAATAAATTAGGTGAGTTTTTTAAACTTTTGTTTGTATTGCAAACTGTTACACAAACTTCTTAAAGATATTTTTAAAGGTCTAAGCAGAAGCTCTGCAAAGATTCCCCCACTCGGATTAGTTCATGGTTCCTTCAAAATTTACACCTATGTGTTCAAATACGAATCCAGGCTTTAGCGAGGCGATTTGCCTTTTAATTCTTATGAGAAACTCCGTAATGAGCTTGAAGTTCTTTATATAGAAGACCGTCCAGAAAGCGACACAGATACAAGGCATGTATATTATTCTTCTTAATCTTCTTTGGGAATGAACCCACTCATAGTTTTTAAAATCTATTTTATTTACGTTTCGATCCATGACCTAGGATCGTTGTCAAAATAATAAAAACTTCAAGTTTGACATTTATGACATAAATTGAAGGTTACTTTGATTTATTGATGTTTGAAATATTTGGTTTGAGTACACTAAGCAAAATTTTTAAAGTTTAAAAGAATGATTGCCTTCAATTTGTGTTGCGACCTGGGATCGACTTTCCTATGGTAGCCAATACGCTTAACGTGAAATCAGCTGATTAATTTTTATTGGTGAATTTTATATAAATTCAATAATTTGGAAAACATTTGGAAATCTTAAAGAAAGAACAAAACTAAGTATATCATCGATTATGGAATTACTTGGTTTATGCGTAAATACCACATATTTTCAAATAAATGATCAATTTTACAAACAAAGCTTCGGAATGGCAATGGGAAGTCCACTATCCCCAATCTTCAGTAATATATTCATGGAGGAATTCGAAAAAGATGTGATATTCACACAAGAATTGAAACCATTGATCTGGTGGAGATACGTTGATGATGTTTATGCTATTTGGCCTCATAATATAGAATTAATTAAAAACTTTATACAGTCAATTAACGAAATAGAACCAACTATTAAATTCACATATGAATTAGAACAACATGGAAAACTTTCGTTTTAGATATTCTAGTTAGCAAAAACGATACAACAATTAATACATCGGTATATAGAAAACCAACACACACAAACAGATACTTAAACTTCGATTCAAACCACCCACAATGTGTCAAACGAGGAATTATCAAAACCATGTATGATAGAGCAAAATTAATATCATCAAACGAAGAAATTTTAAAGAAAGAGAAAGACCTAATCAGATGTACACTAATAGAAAACAAATATCCTAAAAGAATAATAGAGAAAGAAATGAATAAAACCCTAAAAATAAAGAAAAGAAAACAAAAACAACGATACACACCACAAAATGCTCTCAATACCATACATAAAAGGATTCTCCGAAAAATTCAAAGAATAGGAAACAAATTTAGAATTAAAACAGTATTTAGAACCAACAATACACTAAGAGCACAATTAACAAAAACAAAACCCAAAAACGCAATACAAAATTCAAAAACTGTATCTACAAAATACCGTGCGAATGTAATAAGTTTTATATAGGAGAAACTTCCAGACCATTTGAAGTTTGATTAAGAGAACATAAATCATATATAAAAATAGAAAATTTGAAAATCCATGATTTGCCAACATGCATGGGACTCAGTCATAAAATAAAATGGGAAGATGCAAAAATTATCGACAAAGAAGAAAACCACCAAAACGCAAAATCAAAGAAGCTGCCTATATAACCCTACATAAAAATAACTACGTTACAAACGAATCCGTGACTTTCAGTAAACAATGGATTCCATTACTAAAAGAAATAACAAAAGAAATAACAAATGAAGATCAAATGCCCACAATATCTAGGTAGCATTGCAAGTTTTCCTGGGTTTTCCTTGCGATATTAACATGAAATACAGCATACATACATGATTTCTATTTATACATACAATATATATAATATATCATAACAATAAGCATATTAACTAGAAAACCATTATTTCGGCAAATTATAAATGTTGGGGATCTTGGTAGCCACAGGTTGCTTTAACCCCTTCACTGAATCTCGGTAAAATAAGACATAAAATCAGAAATCTCTCAATTGTATAAATAGAAACATGTTAAAAATGTTTTCCAAATTATTGAATTTATATAAAATTCACCAATAAAAATTAATCAGCTGATTTCACGTTAAGCGTATTGGCTACCATAGGAAAGTCGATCCCAGGTCGCAACACAAATTGAAGGCAATCATTCTTTTAAACTTTAAAAATTTTGCTTAGTGTACTCAAACCAAATATTTCAAACATCAATAAATCAAAGTAACCTTCAATTTATGTCATAAATGTCAAACTTGAAGTTTTTATTATTTTGACAACGATCCTAGGTCATGGATCGAAACGTAAATAAAATAGATTTTAAAAACTATGAGTGGTTTCATTCCCAAAGAAGATTAAGAAGAATACTAAACAAACCACAACAAACATACAGGGAGTATTTGCATGTATATTAAATAATTTGAATAATTTTTTCAATTTTTTTATTCGAATAGAGTTATAAATCAGTACTGCCTCCCTAAAACAACTTTTTTTGGAAGCCACACAACACTAAAGACGGTTCTTCCGATCCTTATAGTATTGCTGAAACTCGGATACAGTAATAGCCTTCAGATAATCAATTACAGCCACTTGAATGTTATAGGGTGTCGCAAAACGATTTCTCATGAGATAATTTTTAATCATGGGAGGAAGTAGAAGACACATGAACTCAAGTTAGGCAAATAGAAAGACTAATGAGCTAAATAAATGTTTTCACTGGCTAAAAACTTGTTTACCAAATTGGTGTGCAATAAAGCGCATTGTCATCGTGCAACACCCAGTTGTTTCTTAATGTTTGGTTTTGCACACACAACTTTCTGAAATTTTTCAAGAACTCTTAAGCAAAACGATTGATTAACTGTTTAGCCTTTAAGTACAAGGCCTTTGTAAACGATTTTTGGGACTTGTTTTCGTAAAACTGAAAAACTGATCTCCGTCCAATTGATGTTGAGCAAGTTACCTACTGACCTACTGTCATACCTCCTAAAATCATTGACCTACTGAACTTTTTTCGTAAGATTGTAAAACTGACCTATTTCTAATTGTTGTTGACCTAGTAACCTACTGGCATCCTTCGTATACTTTTCTTCAACATGTATGTGTAAAACCAAATGTCTGTCGTACGAAAGTATAGCGTATTTTTACAAACATGCGATGGCTCCCCGTGAAAATGACTAAAGTGTAAGTGTTTGTGCTCCCACTGATACCTCCAGCAATATACCCTTACATGTAATTTTTCAATGCTCCATCCGAAGGTACTACATTGGCCAGGGGTCAAGTTTTTTCTTACCTAAAAAATTTTGAATTTTGCCGAACCCTTGCTGTTCCAACTAGGGTAGGGTTCTTTAACGTGCGTGACAGTACTAACACACGGGACCTCCATTTTACCACTCATCCGAACGTGGGCGTATTTTTGTGGAAAATACTCGCCTAATATTTTTTAAGCGGACAGTGTCGGGATTCGAACCCAGGACCTTAGACCCAATAGTTACACGCATACAAACTACGTCACGGAACCGCTTCGCCAGCAAAATACCGCTACGGGTTGTTTCAAACCGTAACTAAATGAACAAATTGGTAACATACCCATTGTAATTTTCTACGGTGTAGAACTAGGGATAACGACGCGTTGATCAGGATGAAGAAAGGGAATAACGCGGTGTTATTTCTAAACGTTCATATCTCACCTACATGAACAGTAATAAGCGACAACGCGTACACTCGAGATGTAGCGAAGTTGAGGAAGTTGTTTTCATAAAGGAAGTGAGAAGCAGGTTTGTAGTATTCTGATTGGAACACTATTTTCAACAACTGGTTGGCCGATCAAATTGAACATGTTCCAGTTTAAACAATTTTGTATAACCTGGAGTCGTATATTTTTTGTTGCCAGTACGATCTGATATCGGACGGATAGGTGAGGGTGGCAGAATAAATGTTGATGGTATAAAAAGGTGACACCGGGGACGCGAGCGATCATTTGAAATAAAAAAATGGCTATTGTAATTCTACCGTCCGGAAGATAGTGTAAAATATTAAAGCTGTATGAAATGATACAGTTGGCAGATGTATTAAAAACTGGAGTCCATGCTAAGCACGTTATCAAGATATTGGAAAGCAATTGGCGACTGGATAACGGTGACGATATTTACGATATCTATTTGGTTAGCACAATTGTACTTCCTGTGTCGGAAATGGGTAGTTACGTGGAGGAAATCGATTTGGTAGAATCTAAGAAAAGAAAAGTAAATGCTAAAGACGTATCGTATTGTAAAAAATATGACAAAAACAACAACAACAGCACAGACACCAACAAGGAAAATGTTGGTAAAAGTAATGTGGAAATACCGAACATAGTGTTGGAACAGTGTGCTAAAGACCTGAAGAATGGGAGAGTGTGTTCAAAGAGTGTCTTGTAAGTAGCAATGGTGCATCAGTGCAAAGATAGAATGAGTTTTTTGTAACAATATAGTCAATTAAATGCTTGCAAGGCATTTTTTTTTAAACACTATCTTACTATAGTTCTAAGGAATATTTAGGTATCTATAAATAAACAAATAAAGCACTACTTACTGTAAATATATTGGTTAACATTTGCCTTTATTAGTGGGTATATGTACAAAACCAATATTTAAGTACAATTACATTTGTGGTTGTGAATGACGAATGTCGTGTGGTATGGTAAAAACATTTAGGTGTATTGCTGTAATACTTTAATTTATGTAGAGTAGGATAATCTAAAGCTACTAGGTTAATAACGTTAAGGTGTGGAATTCTGTTAATAACCACGCCCGCCTTTCTAACCGTTAACGTAGATACACGTTATTCTGGTAAATATTGAGTTTAAAATATGATGGAGACAGCTGTGTATGGTAAGTCGCCATCTTCCCACGATATGCCGTGAAAGTTTCTGCTTAGCCATACGTTTTAGCATCTTAAGCGAACTGACAGATGGTCTCAAGAATACGGCGGTTTTAGCGGTTATGTTGTTGTAACTCCATCTGGTGACGATAGTAGTAAAATAGTCACTTCTTTAAACACAAAGTTATTATTGGCAGTTTTAAAACCTTGAACGTCGATAATACTGGACTGTTCATTCTAGACTTCACCTGCAATATTGGTTGCAGGATTGTAGCGAACCAAACGATCGTGTAGAATGAGGCAGTACGCTGTAGTGTGAACTTTAAGTGCTATCTTCATTTGAAATTCTAAGCGTACGCCAACGGTTCCCACTTTCTCTATTTCGTACTGATGGGAACAATCGATAACTACAAGCTGGACGTGCGTTTGAAATTCATTGGGCGTTAATATAGGTTCACTGATGCCTCCGCAATACGATTGTTGAAACTGGGCATCCATTTCATATAGTATAGGATAGCGATTGTTATCGAAGTCAGTGTTAGTGTTATCGTAAGGATACATGGATAAACCCAGATGTAATTTCATATTGCTCAACTTACAGTGGTCAAACTGATTGCGCTCTCTTTTGCGCGATGTATCGGTTTGAAAGCATACGATAACAAAACGCGACCTTTCCACTTGAGAAGTCGTTTTCGTACCCCACGTATGCAAGTGTGCTGTATGTAATTCTGGGTATTTATGTAGTTCCCAACTGCAAAAGCTTATGTCGATGGTGACATTGCGTTGAATATGTTTAAGTAGTTTTAAGCGCTTGTCGTCTGCAATGGTTATGTGTGGAATCCGCCACGATATATGTGTAATAGAAATTTAGATCGACTCTTTATTATTAGAACTCAATATAGCTGCGTCGTCGGTACTACTCCTAATAAGAATAAGCTCCTGTTTGTTATTCAAAAAAAATTCTCGGTAGTTCTCTTCTAGAACCATACGCAAAGGGATGCATACTTGAAGTAACCATTAGTATCAACAAGATCAAGTTTATCGATGGGGGACCAACTGGCGTTTCTATAGCGGCGACTTTTACTATAATCGTAGGGTAGAAAATTTTTTATAGTTGTAGTTATACCTGGATTACGAACGTAGTCAATAACATTTTCGCCAAGTTCATGGCGAATTTCATCAAATAAAAATAAAACTCCGTTGTTGACAAAATCGACTGTAATTGAAACACCACCATCTGACTTATTCATTGTACCTTCAATATAAATTACGCTGGCCCATGGTAATGAATAGACATCTTCGTTTTCTATTGGGATCCGTATATCGTCGTTCTTCTCATACGTTGTATTGGAGTATGGTGTATGCGTTTGTTATCGGCATTGACGATGGCCGTATGAAATAAAGCATGCTGCGTAGTATTTAGTATATTCCTATTCATTTTAACGACGTAGCTTTTTCAGTGCTAACGTTTGCAAAAATTTAACGTTTTCCGATGTTAATCGGTGCACTGGTGGAATGCGACTGGTAAAACTGCTAACAATGCGTCCATTAATAGGTTTCTGTGGCTAATGCTTGTAACGCAGAACTATCGTTTAAAGATTCTTTAGGTAAAGTCTGATCGTGAGGGTTTCCCGACAAAACGTAATGAGATCACCGTTTTGGTCGACTATTTTAACAACGATGCGATTGATGGTTCGTGTATTTAGTGGCAATTAGGTGACATTCACGGAATTTTCAATAATCTTGTAGCCTGCGGTAACTGCATGAAAGAATTTACGCAAAATATGTACAGGTTTGCTATTGCGATACAATCCTACCACTAGATTACATTCTATGCAAATAGAATTGAATGGAAAGACTTGTGCCGGATGGTTCGATATAGCAGTAGTGAGAGCCGGCAGCTTACGTTTTTCAAAACCCAGTAATGAAGCATGTGAATTTGGTTGTGTAAAATCCAGTACACCTGACGCTTTGATTTCTGTATATAAACTGTTATTATTGACTCGAATATAGATGAGATAACGTTTAGATGTAGTGCGTTCACGTGGATCGTTCAGGTAACTTTGTTATATATTTATTAATGTCTGCCACTTCATAAGTTCCTTCTGGTAAAGTAGACACGATGTCGTCGATATAAAATTTATTGTTCGTTGCCGTTACATTGGGAATTGAAAAATACGTATCAAAGTTTGTAAGTCAAATAACATACTTCATGATCGTCGTCGAGAACAATTGGTGGGTTGATAACTGCGGTGAGCGTAGATTCAGTCTCAGTTAAAGTAAAGGTGTACATGTTGAGCAGTTGACGATAAACTATCAACATGTAGGATTGGTTGTTGGGTGGGGATTAAAAAGCAGAATTCTGAAACACTTACAAAAATAGTGTTAAATTAAACATATGTACATAAAACGATTAAAATTAAAATAATATAAAGCATTGTTAGAAACTTAACCGCGCCGTTTTCTTGCGGTAACCCATACCAAGATTAACTTTGGCGTTCATTGCAGAACGAACTGCAAAAACAGCAAGTTTTTCACCTAACGAAACGTCGGGTTCTGTACGACGTTTTTGTGCTGTCTCAGCAAGACGTTTATCCGTTTGGTGTCGGAATGTTAGGTTTGTCGAACGATCGTAGGCAATGTCGTGAACTTTGTAGGCTTCGTCTGAGAGATTACGACCTACATCACCACGCTCGAGGCGCTTTTGAAGTTTAGTGCCCGGTCCATAGAAGCGATAGCCTGGTAGATGTAGTTCTACCGGCAAACGATAGATAGCGCAATTGAGAAATCCGTAGCCACCATAGAATTTCATTAATCTTGTCAGTCGAAAAGTTGAAAGCGTGCGTGTAGAATTGTTCGCTTTAAATGCGTGCCACTTTACAAATGCGGTTATCATATGAATAGAATGCGTCTGGTAAAACAGTAATTGACTCTGCCAATTACCTACCATAATTGCAGTAACGATACTAACGTACAAAAACATGGACTACTGTTACCGTCAACAATACTATGTATCATTACAGGTCCATCCAATTGTGAATAAACTAACGTAGTAATTGGTCCAATGGCACATCCGAATGTTGTATGCTTTGAAAACGTTTACGTGTACTTAAAGTCCAGCATCAGCCAAAGTATCAGTACCTAAACAAGTTATTACGACCAATAAAAAGAATAGGATATTTTGCGTTTAACAAATCGTATGCAATTGTTGCCATAGCGGATGCAAAACCTAATTCGATATATGTTTTCGATGACGTGTCGTGCGATAAACAAAATGTAATGCGTGAATGTTTTTCCATGGGTCGGCACAAGCCCATCGATTTTTTTCTACCTATGTCAAACCTATTCTTTAATACCTAAACAGTTGATTAGAGAGAATGTTAATGTCCTAGTGCTATTTAAACAAAACGAACTCAATTTAAAACACGTATACACCAACCATGTTAACATGTATATGCCGTTTGACCAGTTCAAAGAATTGTGTGAGTTTTGCTGGTGAGATCGGTATGAATTCCTGGTGATCAATAAAGATGGTGATTTGCAGAGCGGCCGCTATCGAAAAGGCTTTGATACTTATATATACTTATAAAACACATAGGTAGCATATGACTTACCATTCACCCCTAGACGATGGCAGACATGTGAAAATCATACAGGAACTGATGAAAGTACGAAATGCTGTCAAGAGGAAATTACAAGCGTTAAAAGCAGGTGTGTTCGAACAAGAACTTGCACTAAGTAAACCCTATGCACTTATTACAAAAGGTTTACAAACACTGCAGATCGGTTTGCTAAAAGATATTAAACAGAAGCCCAAGAGCGAAAGCCAGCACTAGTCACCACTCCATCATGATGTACAATCTATTCCTAAAAGACGTGCGAAATCTCTCGATCGGTGCACAGTTTCACACCAGTCGCCGCACCACCAACAGAGGGTGCATGGGAACATAATTTTTCTAGCTCAACCCTGCCGGTAGAATCAACCTTCGAAAAATAGGAGAGTGACGGCAACATTCCAGGGACCCAGGCAGCGTACGAGCGGTACTTAAACAACGAATAACATCAAACCTATTTACGACGATTTTTGCCGTCAGCCAGATACTATGTGGATAATCTGTTTTCCAACTTTACCGTTAATTATAACAATGACACGGAGAACTTGCGCAGAGATATAGTACGCTTTAATACGAAGACAGTAAAAATAATGATTGGTGATTCGTACATTATTTTCGTTAATGGTGAAAAGTTGTGTGTAGAACGATTTTGCTACAATGGTAGCAAAGAACTTTAGGAGCAGCTGTTCCTTCTTAATCCTTTACTAAATTCTCACTTAAGGAAGTTACCGATTACGCGGACATTAAAAAAAAAGTAACGCAATGTATAGCTTGCGACAGCAATTTATTAATCCGAGTGGGCGTGGTTTACTAATAGATTATAACGAGAAACCACTGGAATATGTATACTTTGATAATCCCAATAAACTGTTAGAACGGCTCAAGCTTCTGGTCGCCTCGCCAGATGCAGGTAACACCCGTAGCATCAACGAAATTACATGGATTATGGAATAATTACGCGAATTGCGTGTAATAGCGTAGATCATGTATCCTGTTATTCACTATCGCGATGGTTATCGACAACCTTGGATATGCGACTAACTGCGCCTCGTATATTTCTTATGATGATGATTAATACTGTTTCGACAATTTGAGATTGGCGCATGTCACTAAGCCACAGGAAGACGATGATACAGTCACAAAAGCGTACTTAGAAACGCGGTTAGCAACCTATCGCCAAGAAGTGGGAGAGCCAACACTAGGAAGTGATTCCACTAATCAGTAGTATATTGACACGCTTGTGAAGCAGTTTTATTGATATTGGTTACATGTGTGTATATATATATATATATATATATATATATATATATATATATATATATATTTTGTTTTTTGGTTCTTGGGATAATGTCGCTCATAAAATTAAACACAAAACATTAAATGTGTATCATTTGTATTAAATCGTACGTTTCGGTGATAATTTACACCTTAATCATCGATCTACATGAAAAAGTATATAAATAGGTAATTCATATAACAGGTAATATATGTTTAACTTACTTATTACTTGATAAAATTATTTTATGTATTCACCCATAATAAAAGTAACAGAAGGAAGCTTGTAATATTACTGATTAAGAATTAAAATTAATTTTAAATTTTGAATAAAATGTCAGTTCACTTATTTGACAAAAAAGTAGGATCAAGGATGACATCAATCAACAAATTATGACACTATTTGCTTATATTTTTTATTTAAATAGTAGTATGTGGTTTATTTGTAAAAAAATTTTTTTTTTGTATGGTGGGTTGCATAAAAATAGTTAGATTTTAAAATCATATATTTTTACAGGTGTAGTAAACAGGTTGACTTTTGACTTAAATTAAATAGAATTCTGTGTGTAAGCAATAGCATTACAGTTAGTATATTTTTTTGGATTAAAAATGTATAGGTATGAGTAAACTGTATGTAAATTATTGATGTCTTCTTTGTGATTGATGGAATTTTGTTCTTGGTTTATATGAAATGATTCTAAGAAAAGTTTTTTTTGTAATTGCTTTCTATATCTAAAATTTTTACATTATCATAATTGACTTTGTGTTTTGAATTGTATAAATGTATAAAAAAAGCACAAGAAGTTTTTCCTAATTTTGCATCACTTTTGTGTTGTGTCATGCGATTTCGGAGCCACTGTTTGGTTTGGCCTACGTAGGAAGCTTTGCATTCACATTGAATTTTATACACTAAATTGCTACATAAAGCTTTATTTGTTTTTTCTTTTAGTTTAGTAAAAAAGTTTCCAATGGACTTAGTATTTGAATTTATTATAGCTACAAAAAGTTGCTTTAGTAATTTTTTTATTAGTGGTGAAAGATTAGTAATATATAAAAGTTTTTTGTAAATGATATCAGTATGTTTATTTTGAGGTGGAAATATGAGATTGTGTTAGTATGTAGTAGTTTTGATAATAAAAGTGGTTTAGGGTAACTGTTGTTGATTAAGATTGATATTAGTTCTTTCAGATTTTTTTCTTTAAATTTGGGTTCACAGATAGAGACCATACGATGTTTCAGTCCTAATATGGTGTTAATTTTTTGTTTCATGCTATGATTGGAATGGCAATTTAAATATCTTTCTGAATTTGTAGGTTTTTTGTAAATATCAAAATTGATCTTGTTGTCATTATTGCGGATAACTAGTGTATCAAGAAATGGTATTGATTGGTGAGATTCTAGTTCGTAAGTGAATTTCAAATGTTCGTTAAAATTGTTAAAATGTTGAATGGTGGTTAGTAAAAAATGTTCAGGAAGTGAGCAGAGAATGTCATCAACGTATTTGACTAGAAATACCATTTTGAAAGGTAAGTTAGGTAAAACACTTTCTACAAGTTTGTTCATTACTATTTGTGCAATAATAGGGGATAATGGTGAACCCATAGGAGTACCAAAAATCTCTAAGTAAAATTTTGAGTTAAAACTAAACTATGTGTTGTTGAAGATAAGGTTTATTGAAGTGATAAATAATTGTAATGATATATGGCAATGTGGTTCTATGGAATCCCATTTTTCTGTAATAATTTGAATGACTAAGTTGACTGGTATGTTTGTAAATAAAGAGTTAACGTCGAGAGAAACGAGAATGTGATCTTGAGGTAGTTGAAAGTTACGGTATTGGTTTACGAATTAGAAAGAATCTACTATGTTGTGGCCTGTAACTGGGAAAGATTTTTGTAATATGGTAGATAAGAAAGAAGAAAATGCATATGTTGGAGAATTAATTGAAGAGACAATAGGTTTTAAAGGAATATCTGGTTTGTGGATTTTTGGAAGTCCATAATATTTGCTTGGAACAGAATTATTGGTGATAAGTAGTGATTTTTGTTCATTTGTAATCATGTCTTTTTTGAATAATAATTTAATGTGATTGTTTATGGTGTTCTGTATGGTGAAAGTGGGGTCCTTTTAGTTTTTATATGTAAGTTCATCATCTAATAAGGTGTTGGATTTATCTATATATGTTGATTTATTAAGTATAACTGTTACGGTTCCTTTGTCTGCTTTAGTGACAAAAATATCAGGATGGTCCTTTAGGAATTTCTTTAATTTATTAAAGATTACAGAATCTGAATTAAATTTATTATTAGGATTTTTTAAAAAATTGGTTATTAGATTTGTAACCTGACATCTTTTATTCATTTTTTGTTGTGAAGTAATATCCATTGAGTCAAGTAATATTTCAATATCTGCTAATAAGTGTCCCATATTGATGTCAGAAATACATGAGTTTAAAATAAACTTAGGGCCTAAAGATAAAAAACTATTTGTAACATTATTTTGTAATGTTAACAATTAAACAGATCAATTAATTAAAAATTCAGTAACTTGAATAAAGTATAGACAAAAATTCCCACAATAAATTACTTTACATTCAGTCAGGCTCCCTTGTATAAAAGAGCATTTATACCGATAGCTTCGGGCTAGTAAATTCCAGCGGCAGGTCATCATTTAAAGGGCTAGACCTCCGTAAGTCAAATACAATAAACTTCTTAAAAGCTTAGTACCTTTTTAGCGTAAATAAAGAAAACCAATTTCAGTTTGAAAAGCTTAACCTTTCGTGATTGACAGGCGGGTTATACAAGACGAAACCTTTTATAAATAGCGGAAACTATTTCCAATTGATTTGTTCAAATATTACAAGTAATTTTAAGTAGTCTGGAGACATCCATTGTATTTAAAATCCATTTCGGCTCAAGTAGGTTTGCCGGTCTTTGTTAATGCCAGACTACGGCCGCCATAGGTAGATCCCACATTGCAATAATTAGGTAATTCGTAGAAGGAAAAGATAAGTTAAATTCTTGGGAAAAATAGTTGCTTCCGTGCTTCTCATCTAGAAAGGGGTTGGATTTGGTTTCTGAAATCTTGTTTTGTGGGAGGTTCAGTTCAGTCATTGGATAACAGAAAATGACGTACGTGATTATTAGGGTAGGAAATTTAGTCTATATATTTGAAGGCTTTAGCCAAAGACGAGGAGTTTTTCCAATGGGGCCGACCGTGGTTAAGAAGTAGAGAGAAACGTAGTTTCGCGGTTAGCGTTCTCTGGCATGACATAGAATATTAAACTTCGTATCACGTTAGTAAAAAATTGGAAAAAGTGTTACTCTTCCAGTTTCGCGAGGGTTATGCCCATATGTCGCGGATTTATAGTGATGCAAGATAAATATTAAAAGCTTGTAGGCGTGTGACGCAGCAAGTAAGTTATATTGTCAAAAATTCTGCCGAGTTCGTGTGCCAGTCAATTTTCTTAAACATTACAAACAGAAGCAACAAGCGAGATTCTCTTCCCAAATTTAATAACTGCTCTACGTTGGAAAACAAACCCTCAAACAATGGACAATTATTAGTAAGTAAGCTTTTATAGTTAAGTAGCATGACCAATTTTTAGTTAGTTTATTTGTTAGGACGTTTTGGCCATAAACCGTAGGATTAATTTAATGTATGATTTATAATACAAGTTTCTTTCATATACAAGTGTTTGATAACTACTTATGTACTCAAAATTTTCATAAATTCCATAGTCACCTATTTCTAAATCAATGAATGTAAGAGGTTCACGTTTATTGCTCTGTGAATTAAATAGTTTTGTTTGCCGTTGATTAAGTCAATAGTTTTTCTTATTTTTTTTATATAAGTAGTATAAAAAGTGAGGAATTGATTAAAAGAAACAATTGTCCTCCTTGGGATGACAAGTCTCTCAAGGATTTTTACGAACATTTGGACATTCTCGACTTGTCTGGCGCCCTTGGCAATTGTCATTAAGCCACAATATTTTATGAAAGGTAAGTGCCACATTTTTGTAGTATATTATAAATTAATTTAACCCTTTTTTCAAAATTTCACCTTCTATACGATCCACGACTTCCCGCTAGCTAGTGCCGGTGACCCCCCCTTTAATTTTTGTTTTACAGGCCGCCCCCATTTTATAATTTGACTGGAAAAGATACACTTAGTAGCTTTTCCGCCTGTAACATATTGATGTCATCAGGGATGTCTACATTACTTAAGTTACAAATCCATTTTCTATTGTTGACAAAGAGTTGTTTACTTTGGATTTGATGTGATTTTAAAGTGTTAAATTTTTTAATTAGTAATTTTTTTATATATATAAATTGTCTGTTATATGATTGGGTTTGTTTGTTCTTGAAATTAATATATAAATCTATAGGTATAGAATCTTTGATGGTTTCTTTAGTTTTGAAAAGTTGATTATGCCAAAATTGTATTTCTGCATGAGTGTATTCAATTTCTAAATTTAATAAAGATTTTTCTAACCTGTGGTTTAGGTTAGTAACTTGTTTATTAATCTTTTCACTTCGAGTACCTATTAGACGAGACATAAAAATGGTTAAATCAAGTATATGTTTAGGTTTAAATTCTTCTCTTCGACATCTTTCTAAGAAGGTCTTCCTGTTATTGAAGTGTGCAAGTTTTTTTGTAATTTTGGCCCAGTATTTTAAATTTGTGACCATTACTTCTCCATCTTCTATACGGATGTATTGATAAAATCCCATATTTTTAATATTAAAGGTTCTTGATAATTCTTGAGCGTAGTTAAATTAGAAAAGATTTTGTTTTTTGGTTCTTGGGATAAAGAACCTTTTATATTAAAAATATGGGATTTTATCAATACATCCGTATAGAACATGGAGAAGTAATGGTCACAAATTTAAAATACTGGGCCAAAATTACAAAAAAACTTGCACACTTCAATAACAGGAAGACCTCCTTAGAAAGATGTCGAAGAGAAGAATTTAAACCTAAACATATACTTGATTCAACCATTTTTATGTCTCGTCTAATAAGTACTCGAAGTGAAAAGTTTAATAAACAAGTTACTAACCTAAACCACAGGTTAGAAAAATCTTTATTAAATTTAGAAATTGAATACACTCATGCAGAAATACAATTTTGGCATAATCAACTTTTCAAAACTAAAGAAACCATCAAAGATTCTATACCTATAGATTTATATATTAATTTCAAGAACAAACAAACCCAATCATATAACAGACAATTTATATATATAAAAAAATTACTAATTAAAAAATTTAACACTTTAAAATCACATCAAATCCAAAGTAAACAACTCTTTGTCAACAATAGAACATGGATTTGTAACTTAAGTAATGTAGACATCACTGATGACATCAATAGTTTTTTATCTTTAGGCCCTAAGTTTATTTTAAACTCATGTATTTCTGACATCAATATGGGACACTTATTAGCAGATATTGAAATATTACTTAACTCAATGGATATTACTTCACAACAAAAAATGAATAAAAGATGTCAGGTTACAAATCTAATAACCAATTTTTTAAAAAATCCTAATAATAAATTTAATTCAGATTCTGTAATCTTTAATAAATTAAAGAAATTCCTAAAGGACCATCCTGATATTTTTGTCACTAAAGCAGACAAAGGAGTCGTAACAGTTATACTTAATAAATCAACATATATAGATAAATCCAACACCTTATTAGATGATGAACTTACATATAAAAAACTAAAAAAGGACCCCACTTTCACCATACAGAACACCATAAACAATCACATTAAATTATTATTCAAAAAAGACATGATTACAAATGAACAAAATTCACTACTTATCACCAATAATTCTGTTCCAAGCAAATATTATGGACTCCCAAAAATCCACAAACCAGATATTCCTTTAAAACCTATTGTCTCTTCAATTAATTCTCCAACATATGCATTTTCTTCTTTCTTATCTACCATATTACAAAAATCTTTCCCAATTACAGGCCACAACATAGTAGATTCCTTCCAATTCGTAAACCAATACCGTAACTTTCAACTACCTCAAGATCACATTCTCGTTTCTCTCGACGTTAACTCTTTATTTACAAACATACCAGTCAACTTAGTCATTCAAATTATTACAGAAAAATGGGATTCCATAGAACCACATTGCCATATATCATTACAATTATTTATCACTTCAATAAACCTTATCTTCAACAACACATAGTTTAGTTTTAACTCAAAATTTTACTTAGAGATTTTTGGTACTCCTATGGGTTCACCATTATCCCCTATTATTGCACAAATAGTAATGAACAAACTTGTAGAAAGTGTTTTACCTAACTTACCTTACAAAATGGTATTTCTAGTCAAATACGTTGATGACATTCTCTGCTCACTTCCTGAACATTTTTTACTAACCACCATTCAACATTTTAACAATTTTAACGAACATTTGAAATTCACTTACGAACTAGAATCTCACCAATCAATACCATTTCTTGATACACTAGTTATCCGTAATAATGACAACAAGATCAATTTTGATATTTACAAAAAACCTATAAATTCAGAAAGATATTTAAATTGCCATTCCAATCATAGCATGAAACAAAAAATTAACACCATATTAGGACTGAAACATCGTATGGTCTCTATCTGTGAACCCAAATTTAAAGAAAAAAATCTGAAAGAACTAATATCAATCTTAATCAACAACGGTTACCCTAAACCACTTTTATCAAAACTACTACATACTAACACAATCATATTTCCACCTCAAAATAAACATACTGATATCATTTACAAAAAACTTTTATATATTGTTGCGATCCACTATTAGGCAACCCGTCAAACATACAAACGCCCGGGGCACAGCGTATTCTTCAGCATTCGAGAATCCTTCTACAAAGTTCTAGATAATGAGTCATATCTTAATGCAGGGTATATATAAGGCCGCTTATGAATGTAAGGGTCAGTCTATTCTTGAATGTCTAATATAAATTATATCGTTGTAAAGTAAACGTAGTTGAGTTTTTAGAATATATACATAAATGATATGCTGTGTCTAATGTGCATGCAGCTTGCAGTATACATAAATAAATAGAAGTGTATAAACAAATAGTTGTGTTAGTGTGGTTATTGGACCTAGGGTAAAGAAGTTAGTTTAAGAAGATATTAGTGCTTGTAAATTCATTAGTGTAATAGTGCTTCATTGTTAAGTGGACTGAAAACATCTATAAATAAGGCATATATTGTTAATTAGACTTGTGAACAGTGAGTAATAAAGACCATTATTATTACTTGTTTTAAATTAAAGAAACGCGGAAGTAGTAGCCCGTTACACTGGTGTCAGGCATTTGTGGGGTATATAGTGATTAATTTAAAACACAAGTCTAAAGACATTTAAGTAGTTTGTATATGCCAGTTACAAGAAACCAAAGTAAGATGGAGGCAGAGACTTTAATGAATTTCCTTAAGGATTTTAAATCCGGTATGGAGGAAAGGTTTACTGAAAACGCTGAGAAAATAGAGGAGAGGTCAGTTGAACTGGAATCAAACCTTACCGAAAGGTTAAGTGAAAATGCTAAGAAAATAGAAGAACGCTTTAGTGAAAACGCGATGAAAATGGAAGAGTTGAATGAAAAGACGGCCACGTTAGAACAAAGATTAATAGCAAGCTCCATTGCATTGAAAAAGATGTCACTGAACAGGTAAAAACAGTTGAGCAAAAGTTGGATAATAAATTGGTAAAATGGAAGAAGATGTGATGAGGCTTCAAGAACAAATGATTTCACTAACAACGCGACCACTTAAATTACCAAGCCAAGTTGTTAATCAGAACATTCCAGAAATAAGAACCATGGAAAGAAGCGAGTCAATTCCGTCTAAATTTAAAGTAAAACCACCTACATTCGATGGTAAAACACCTTGGCCCACATATTTGAAACAATTTGAAGCTGCTGCAATAGCCAACGGTTGGTGCAACAAAGAGAAGGCTATCTCCTTAATAGTGGCCCTACGGGGGGAGGCTCTTAACATCTTACAAACGATTCCCGATCACCAGCAGAATGATTACGGCCTCTTAACATCAAAGCTTGAGATGAGATATGGAGATGCTCACCTTCAACAGGTTTACCACGCACAAGTTAAGAACCGCTCGCAAAAGACAAGTGAAAGCCTGCAAGAATTCGAAGCTGACATTGCCAGGTTAGTTAGATTGGCATACCCAACGGCACCAGACAGCTTCCTCGAACAACTTGCTGTCCAAGCATTTGTGGATGGCGTTAAGGATGGCGAAATACAGCAAGCGCTAAGACTAGCACGGCCAAAGATGTTGGATGACGCACTGGCTCATGCGCTTGAATTTGAAGCAGCTAAGCAGACATCACACAGAATGGGTCACAAAGTTCGGTCTGCCTTAGAGGAACCTGATCAAGCGCAGAACAGCATAGATGAAATAATCAACCGTGTGGAAAAGCTTGAAAGACAACGACCGCGGAGATGGGGTCTGCGATGCTGGAACTGCGGCGAAGTTGGTCATATACAGAGACGCTGCACTCAACCAAAAACAACCGGTTGAGCAGCAGGAAAACTAAAGCAAGTCGACGTAGGGGCGAACGTCGACAGCACAACGTAGTGCCCGGAGATTATCATCCGTGCTGCATCGTCGGTGGAAAGTCTGGACAGCATTTATATCGATGGTAGAATTAATGGTAGGGTGTCCGATTACTCGTGGATACAGGAGCGACAAAAACTATTGTGAGACCAGATTTGGTTGGTCGTGGAAAAATGCTACCTGTATCGGTGTGTCTTCGAACGGCAAGTGGTGAGAAAATTTGTACTCACGGAGAGACTGCCGTTATGTTGACAATTGGGGACAAATTAATTAATCATCGAGTGTTGGTAGCTGAAATTACAGAAGAAGTGATCTTGGGAATGGATCTCATGAGAGAATATGGGTTTCATGTGAACATGAAAGAAAATGTGCTTCGGATAGATGATGATGAGATTCCATTTCAAGGTAGGAGTAACCAGACGATGCAAGTTCGAATGATTTGCGATATGAAAATACCCGAGAAGGCGGAAATGATAGTAATGGGACGCCCGGATGGTACGCTCCGGGAAGGACAAGTATGCATGATGGAAGCAACTGAATCGGGAATGGGTCAGGAGGGACTTCTGATTGGAAGAACGCTGGTAAAGTCTCGAAATATGGTACCAGTAAGGGTGCTGAACATTAACCCTCATACAGTGACCCTGAAGAAAGGCATGATCGTGGGAAGTTGCATTCCAGTGTGTCATATTAAACGTTGTGTGGACGACACGAAAATAAACCATCCAACGGTTGCTCACAGAAATTGCTGGATATGTTGATACCCTCGTGTCAAGGATTAAATGGCGACCAACTGGGCAAGGTAAAAGAACTGGTCGGACGATATCGAGGTGTGTTTGCACTGGATGATAGTGAGAAAGGAAGAACGAATGTTGTGCAACACAAGATCAATACTGGAGATGCGCAACCGATAAGACAACACCCCAGGCGGCTTCCTTTGGCAAAACGTAAGGAAGCTGAGCAAATTATCACCGATATGGAAGAACAGGGAGTGATTGAACCCTCGAATAGTCCATGGGCATCCCCGGTAGTGCTTGTCAAGAAAAAGGACGGGTCGACAAGGTTTTGTGTAGACTACCGGCGGCTTAATAATGTGACAAAGAAAGACAGCTATCCTTTGCCCAGAATTGATGACACCTTAGATACTCTATCCGGATCTAAATGGTTTTCGACCTTGGACTTGAAAAGCGGATACTGGCAGGTAGGCTTGGAGCCAAACGATAAAGAAAAGACTGCCTTTACAATTGGAACTGGATTATGGCAGTTCAAGGTCATGCCATTTGGATTATGCAATGCTCCTGCTACTTTTGAACGATTGATGGAGTCGGTACTGCGTGGACTGTCCTGGAAGACATGTCTGGTGTACCTGGACGACGTGATAGTGTTAGGTCGGTCTTTCGAAGAACATCTTAAGAACCTAGAGGAGATATTCCAGAGATTACGGGGGGCAAACCTTACATTGAGCCCCAAGAAGTGTCACCTGTTTGGAAAAGAGGTGAAATACCTAGGACATGTCGTTTCGGAGACCGGAATAAAAGCTGACCCTGACAAAATAAAAACGGTACAGGAGTGGCCTACACCAGCAGATATACACCAACTACGCAGTTTTCTAGGATTGTGCACATATTACCGACGTTTTATACTTGGGTTTGCGAACATTGCCAAACCGTTAACAAAATTAACCGAAGATGGACAAGAATATGATTGGAATGACGACTGCCACAGAGCATTTGAACAACTGAAACGGCTACTAGTTACAGCACCAATTTTGAGCTATCCACGGATGGAGGGGAAATTTGTGTTGGATACCGACGCCAGTAACACAGCTATAGGAGGCGTTCTTTCTCAAGTGCAGGACGGACAAGAAAAAGTTATTGGGTATTTCAGCAAGGTCTTGTCGCGGCCAGAAAGGAACTATTGTGTGACAAGAAGGGAGCTGTTGGCCGTCGTCAAATCCGTAGAGCACTTTTATAAGTACTTATACGGCCGTAAATTCCTGTTGAGAACAGACCATGCTGCACTGAAATGGTTACTGCAGTTTCGAAATCCTGAAGGGCAAGTGGCAAGGTGGATAGAGCGGCTGCAGGAATATGACTTTGTTACAGAACATCGCGTAGGAACTAGCCATCGGAATGCAGACGCTCTATCAAGGAGACCTTGTCCAGTGGACTGCAATCATTGCTCCAAGATGGAAGAGAAAATAAGTGTCATCCATAGAATGACGGTAACCGATGATACTTGGCAACTCGAAAGAATACGAGAAGACCAGGAGAATGACGCCGAATTGGGACGTATTATTGAGTGGAAAATAGAGGACAACGGCCAGCTTGGGAAGAAATTAGTATTTTAAGTAGGAGCCTGAAGGCATACTGGGCACAGTGGGACTCCTTGATGATAGAAAATAGAATCTTGAAACGACGCCTGGAATTTGAAGAGGGCACTGAGAGACTTCAAGTGATAGTGCCGAGAAGCAGAGTGCCGGAAGTGTTGCAGCACTTGCACGATGGTATTTCCGGAGGGCACTTTGGCGTGAAAAGAACTCTCGAGAGAGTGAGAGAAAGATTCTATTGGCTGAACTGCAAAGATGATGTGAAGGAGTGGTGCCGGAAATGTGAATTGTGTGCCTCTGCAAATGGCCCGGTCTCAAAACGGAAAGCCCCAATGAGACAGTATAACGTGGGGAATCCTTTTGAGAGGGTAGCCATTGATATAGCTGGTCCATTTCCTGAATCAGAGAAAGGAAATAAATACATCTTGGTTGCAATGGATTATTTTACCAAATGGCCGGAGGCATATGCTATACCTAACCAAGAAGCCGAGACGGTTGCAGATGTACTAGTCAGGAGTTGTTTTGTCGTTTTGGAGTTCCGTTGGAATTACACTCCGATTAAGGTCGAAACTTCGAATCAGTATTGTTTCAAAATGTCTGCAAGCATCTTGGAATCAGGAAGACTAGAACCACGCCACTTCATCCCCAATCGGATGGAATGGTTGAAAGAATGAACAGGACGTTAGGGAAGTACCTGGCCAAAGTTGTCTCTGAACATCAACGAGACTGGGACCAATATCTGCATTTGTTCCTACTGGCGTACCGATCTTCGGTACATGACAGCACAGGGTACTCTCCCGCTTGCGTAATGCTAGGACGTGAATTGCGGCTACCATGTGATCTTCAGTTTGGATTTAAACCTGGAGAAGAGATCGCAGGTGAAGATCACGTTAGTAAGCTTCGTGAAAGATCAAATAGTATTCACGAAAACGTCCGAAAGAATATACAGGCAGCAAGCGATCGAATGAAATCACAATATGACACGAGAGCACAAGAAGGTGGTTATCAACCTGGAGATTTAGTGTGGTTGTACAATCCACAAAGAAATGGTGGATTGTCGCCAAAACTACAAAGACAATGGGAGGGGCCGTACGAAGTGTTAAAAAGGATTAATGATATAGTGTACCGGATCAGAAGATCCCCTCGTGGTAAACCGAAAGTGGTACACTTTGACCGTTTAACATCCTACGCTGGCAACAACCAGGAAGACTCAAATAATGATAATGGTGTTCGGCAAGTTATTAATCATGAGCCAAATGTAGATTTTGAGAGCTTTATGGCGGCGTATGGTGGTTCCGCTAAAGCGAGATTTGGCGTTGTTGTTGAAAAACAGCAAGATCTGTTTAGAGCACCAGAAGAGTATTCCCTTGCACATTGCGTAGCTCAAGATTTGGCAATGTCAAGGGAAATAGCTGTTGTTTTCAAGAAAAAGTTTGGATGTGTGGATGAATTAGTACAACAGCAGCCAACTGTAGGAAAATCTTACATTCTAGTTGCCGCTTGAAGCGAGCGGACGTGTTTTTGCCGAGCTCACGCTTCAGCAATAACAGTAAGTTTTTATCTAGGGTTTATATTATTTATTGTTGTATTATTTTATTTGAAGCTTTGCTTTTTATTGTGTTTTATTTTTATAATTGTGTGCCATCAAATTTTAAATACAGGGCAGTAAAATAAAAATTTTAAAACAGAATTTAAACTAAATAAAAACTAAATAAATCGCGTCTTCTTTGTAATTTAAACCAAATCCGCGTTTTAAAATAAACTAAATAAATTTCGGGTTAATAAAACAAAGGTATACTCAACTAATACTCAAAAACAATTTCGAAATAACTTAAAAAGGCATTTTTAATAATAAATTTAAAATAAAATCCGCCTAAATCAAGTAAAAAACCGGGTAAAACAACCAAAAGTGTGTGAAATTTTTATAGTGCGCGTATAATAAAATAATAACCAAAAACAAAATCTAAGCCCTTTTAAATCAAATAAATAACTCAAAAACTGTAAATTTTAAAACAATTTTAATATAAATTTTCCGTAATTTAAGTTCACGCGTATTTAAAAGTTCCTTTAAAATCGATTTTGGTGTAATTAAGCGGTGTAACAGTTACGGGTTGTGCTAGTTACCAAGCGATTAAGTGAAGGGTCATTTCCGGTTACCACATTCCGATTGCGCTCGACCTTATTTTGTTAATTACACATTTAAAAATAAAGTGTTGTTATTTATAAATTAGATATTTTGATATTTTGAAGTAATTAGTTTATTTAAATTTGATTTGGCGGTTTAAAATTTAAAATAAATAAATAGCATTCTTTACGGTACATTTTAAATCGAGATATTTTTATTGCGTTAGGAAATTTATTTGATTCTAGTTGTTATTTTGACGCTTAGTGCTTGTTGTATTTTTGTTAAAATTTGATATTTAATTGGGCGGTTGAAGTTTTAATAAATACAAGGTTGTTTACGGTTCACCTTTAAACAAAACATTTTTATTGGACCAACGTTTTGCGTTCTTCTAGCGTCGTTCTTTTAGCGTCGTAACGGTTAGGACGTTTTTGAGCTGCGTTTTAGGTGTCATTTTATTGCTAGTTTTGTCAGCATGGTGGTCCACCGCGATGAGGAGCCGCTGCCCAGGAGGAAGAGGGCGATCGGTCGGAGTCTGCTAGGTCGGCGGCGGAGGGCGCTGTTGGGGAAACAGCTTAAGGTAGTGCTAAAGGACTTCTTGTTAGAAACTCAGGAGGAGGTACAGGAGGTAGGGAAGGAGCCTGCGTCTGCGGCGGTCGTGTCTGGGGAGTCAGGGCCTCCCGTGGTGGTTGCGGCGCCAGAATTGCCCTCTACTTCGAGAGCCCAGCGCACGATTTCGACTAGCAGCAACGGTAGCGTTAATGCTAGCGACCTCGATGAGCTGGAACTCTTAAAGTTTAGGGTGAGGAAGGCGCACGCTGCCGTCTATGGGAAGGTGCCGACGACCTCCGCCACTATCGTCGTGGAGGATAGGAAGATGGTTCGGCACGCCGTGGATGATATCCGTGACGTGACGAACCAACTGATAGGTATGGTTAGGGCGCTGCGTCTTTGTTTAGATGGATCAGGAGAGCAAGTGTTGTTGGGGAAGTCCGGCGGTGAATTCTGTCGTTTCAGGAGGCCAGAGTCAGGGTGCGTCGATGCAGCGCAAGGTCTCCTACGCCGCTGCAGCTTCAGGATCTGCCCTACGTTTGCTGTAAGGGTCGACGCCAGGCCAGGCCAGAAGGACGACGTGATGACGACCCTGAAGCAGAAGGTCGATCCCGCTCGAGATGGGTTTGTTGTTGTCGGAGCTCGTAGGACGCGCCGGGGCGGTGTTGTTGTGGAGTGCGCAGGTCGCGACGACGCCAAGAAACTGCAGTTGAAGGTCGGCGGGAACTGCAAGGAACTCGTGGCGAAGACCATCGAGAAGAAACGTCCACGGGTCGTTCTTCCGGGGTCGAAGCGGGGATGAAGGCTGAAGAGCTCGTGCGGTTGATTGCGAGCCAGAATCCCCGTTTCGGCGATTTGAAGCTAGAAGACCACCTGAGAGAGAAGTTCAGGTTTGGCGGAAAGGGCCCTAGAGATCCTTCGCCAACGTAGTCTTCAAGTGACCCCACACTTCGAAGACGTATATTAGCTGATGCTATTAACCTCAGGTGGCAAAGAGTATGGGCCCGGGACCACTTCTCGATGACCCAGTGTTACCGGTGCTACGAGTACGGCCATCGATCGATGGAGTGCAGGGAGAAGGTACAGTGGTGCGGTAACTGTGCCGAGGTCGGGCATGAATTCAAGAATTGCCGGAAGGCAGTCCCCTGCTGTGTGGTTTGCGCTAGGGCAAACGACAGAACTGGCGGTGGCGCGAAGGTCGATACGCGCCACGACGCCAAGTCGAGTAGATGCCCCACGATGCAACGTCTGAAGCACGCAATCACACGAAACATCGATTATGGACTTTGAAGATAAAATAAAGTCCATAAGAAGCAAGAAGATTAAATTCGCGCAACTAAATCTCGGGAAAGGTAGAGGGCAACAAATAACTTCGTAAAGTTATTCATCGAAAATAATATCGACATCGGGTTTATACAGGAACCGCACCTGTATGGCCACAAAATAACAGGTTTTGGGAGGGGTTATCGTCTTAAACGCGAATAGTGAACGACCGCGTAGCGGATAATAATAAATAATGGAACGTGCGCCGGAATTATATTAAATAATTTATCGAACGAGTTTGTAACGACGGCCGAAATCAAATCAGGGAAAATGCGTTCTATGTAATAAGCGTGTACCTCCCGCCGGTCGATTCCCGGCGGAAAATCTAAACCGAAGACTTGATAAATGAAGTAGATAATATTATTCGTAAAATCGGCAGAAATAAAAATCTAGTCATTGGGGAGATTTTAATGCCAAGTCGCCACTATGGGGCAGCCCTATCGAAGACGATAGAGGCTCGCAGGTTGCTGATCTTTTACGGAATGGGATCTTAGTGTGATAAACACTAATGATTTACCTACGTTTGAGACGCATAGAGGCAGCAGTTTTATAGATATTACTGCAGTCTCGCACGAAATGTTAGAAACGATTTGTAATTGGAAATTAAGGTCGGACGAGGAAACGCTCTCTGATCATAAATTAATAACATGGGACGTTGAAACCAAAACAAGTGCAAACGAGCAGCTAACTGTATTTCCGCGGTTCTGTAATAAAAAGCAAATTGGGAGCGATTTAAACAAAAATTTGGCGAAAGTATCCTGTGCTCGAAAATGAGCTATTTAACTGCCGAGAGGCAGACGAAGTAGAAACACTCGCGAAAAAATTAAACGACGCGGTCGTAGACGCGTCGTCGTATTCCATGCCGAAAAAGAAAACATTTAAAGACAGCGTACCCTGGTGGACCCGGGAACTAACCACCAAGCGAGCAGAAACGCGTAACCTAAGGCGCCGCTATCAACGCGCCTCGGGAGATATAAGAGAACAACGGAGAATAGAATATAATCAAAGTTACCGCGAATATAAAATATTAATAGAAGAAACGCGAACGAATAAATTTAAAGAATTCTGCACGCAAAACTCAGAGAAAGAACCCTGGGGAACCGCATACCGCGTAATTAGAGGAAAACAACAAAAAATCGCGCTCAGTAATATAAAGAAAACAAATGGCGAATACACGGAAGGTTTTAAAACCACAGCGGAATATTTACTAGAGAAATTTTTCCCATCGGATAATCCCGAGGGGGATGAAGGGTCGCACGATTTAATACGTCGGGAAGCTGCAAATGCGCAAGGAACAGGTGCCGATAAGGCAATCCTAGTTCACGAGGTCGTCAGAGCTCTTAGGAGGATGAACCCTAAGAAGGCACCGGGGCATGATGGAATCACTTCAGACGCAGCTCTGCAGGCGTGCCTGTTAGCCCCGTGTGTCTTTGTTGGGTTGTTTAATCTTTGTTTAGAAAGGGCGTTTTTCCGCGTTGCTGGAAAATCCAGAATGTGAAATTTATACCCAAACCTAAAAAGGCGGATGCGTCAGATCCGGGCAGCTATCGTCCAATTAGCTTGCTACCGGTGCTGGGGAAAGTTTTAGATCGCGTTATGACTACGCGTGTTGAGCACCTAGTGCGAGACAGCGGCGGTTTTAATAACCGACAGTTTGGTTTCGTGGAGGGCAAGTCGACTATCGACGCGTTAGAGTTCGTTGTCGGGGAAATTAAGCAGGCAAGAGATGCCAAAGAGTACTGTGTCGTTGTTGCTTTGGACATTTCAGGAGCATTTGATGCTGCCTGGTGGCCATTAATCGTTTGCGAGTTAGATCGTAGGCGTTGTCCGCGAAACTTGATGTCTTTGGTCAAGAGCTATTTCTCGGGCGATTAGCACAGGTTGAAATTCCGGGTGAAGTTCTGTCGCGTGAGGTGGAAAGGGATGCCCGCAAGGGTCATGTTCTGGTCCCACATTTTGGAAGTTGTTGTATGAGAGCATCTTTAGGGTCAAGTTGCCCGCAGGATGCTCAATCGTTGGGTTTGCAGATGACACACTTTTAATTGTAAGATCGAGATTGTTAATGGATATGCGCACAAAACCGAACGAAGCGCTTAATAAATTACACGAATGGTCGCAGGCGGTAAAATTAAAATTTAACACGGCGAAGTCAGAGGCGCTTTATTTCGGCACGAAACCAGGACAGAGACCTCCCAGGTTAGAGCTAGGAGGGGAGAAAATCCCGTTTAAATATTGTATTACCTACCTCGGCGTCAAGATCGACAATAAATTAAATTGGAAAGCGCACGTACAATACGTAAAAAGTAAGGGCGGCGAAATATCAAATAAAATGATGGCGGCGGCGAAAATAAAGTGGGGTTTTAGGGGCGAATCGCTGAGGACGGTTTATGCCGGAGCAATTGAGCCGGCAATACTGTACGCAGCTGCTGTATGAGCAGAAGGTTGTAAAGTCCGGGAGATGCGTCAATTGACGAGCGTACAACGCATAACCGCGGTAAAAGCGGCGAGGGCGTACAGGACCACCTCCACGGAGGCTGTCCTGGTGATCAGTAGGTCTCTCCTATCGAATATGTCGTTAGGAGATTAGAGATAGACGATTAATAAATATAGGAAAAGGGCGCGAAATTATCGAAGATCTTAATCTTGGTAATAGGGAAATTGCAAGAAAGATTGTTGTATCTGAGTTAGGGCACCAGGCTGATATTAGAGGGATCGAGTTTGTCGAAGGTGATGAGGACGCGATGGGTATCAGAATTTATACGGATTGTTCACGTATGGACGATGGGCAAGCAGGCGCGGCGTTTGTCGTGTATAAGCAGGAAAGGGAGGTGTTTCGGTTTCAAACCAAACTCGCGAACTGGTGCACTATCTTCCAGTGCGAATTGGTAGCCATACGAGAGGCTATCGATTACGTAATAAACCATACTGGCAGAGACGAGTATTATATAATCAGTGATAGTAAATCGGCGCTAACGGCTTTAACAAACATGAACACCTCGACAGATCTCCAGGCGGACGTCTGGAGGATAGCGCGTACGGCGCTAGAGTTTCGACGTTTAAAGTTCTGTTGGGTCAGGTCGCACAATGGTAACGTAGGAAACGATAGGGCTGACGAATTAGCTAAAGAGGCCGCGACGGGCGACTTTCGAATATCACATTCGTCGATACCGAGGTCTTTAATCAAAAGAAAGCTGCGCGAAAATCAATTCGACAATGGGAAGAGAGGTGGAACAACGCTGCCACGGGCAGGTTGACCCACAAATTCATACCGAGCATAGAAGCCAGAGGTAAGATCGAGGTTAAGCTCGATCACAAAATGGTGCAGTTGATAACAGGGCACGGCGCCCTGAAGGCGTATTTACAAAGGTTCGGTCTAACCAATAGCGACCGCTGCGAATGCGGTGAGGGCGCGGAAAGCGCAGAGCACGTGCTCTTCGACTGCCCGCTTGAGGCGGGAAATCGAGGTTGGCTGATAGCAAACTAGCTATCCTAGGTCTGGCATGGCCAAAGAGCCTGGAGGAAGTCGGGAAGTGGTTAACCAGAAGGCGTTCTGGACAGCCTTAAAAGAATTCGCGGGAAGGGTCGCGAGATTAGACAATCAATGACGACCGCGTGTAAAAATTCGGTGGGGTTGGTGGGAGGATTGAAAATTTTAGATTGACTTGGCGTGAGTAAGGATACGCATAACCAAAACCTGATATTAAAAAAAAAAAAAAAAAAAAAAAAGATAATTATACCAAAATGTCCAATATGCACGAGAAACCCCACTCCATTAATACAATCACTGCCTATCTTCATAATTATGTGCGGAAAATCGAGAATAAATAATACCAAATAAACAATAACAAATAAATCATAAACCCTCATTAAATTAAATCAATAAAGTAAACAAGGATAATAAAACAGAGTGCAACCGCGCATCCCCCCAGGACTTGAAAGTGAAGTGATAGTGATAGTGATTGTGATCCCCAAAACATTTAGTGCATACCCACCAGGACTTTAGCAGTGCACCCCGTCCCACCTTTAGAAGTAAGTTACAGACGACCAGATCTTCGGATGCTGGAGAATTTTATTATCGAGGTAAGACTTAAATTGTGGCGGCTGTACTCGCACAAGCATTGATTTACATTAATTAGCAGTTTTTGAAATAATTTAAGAAGCACGTTTGGTGTGTAAAGGCGCTAGCCGACATAATGCTTGTGCGAGTGCACCTGATAAATAGGGTGATGCTTTCGCTATTTCGTGCACTGCTATATGCTTAACGCTTATTAAACATTTATTTATATATTTACATAATTATATTTATTTATATTTTATATTTACACTTTATATTTATTTATATATAGCATGTATTATGTGGCTTATTTGTTTTGTTTGACATTCTGTCGCCATTTTGGTTGCAGTATATATTTGGGAAGGACGAGCAGAATTGCGAAGATTGTAATCATAATGTAAATCAGTTAGGGAACGATAGGAAAGCTAGGGATGGATTTAAATTAGTTAGCTAGATTTGGATAGTTTTAAGACGACCCTTCAGGTCGCACTGGTAAGCAGAACCGGCGTCTGCTATCCGGTATTACGGATCCCTCCCCCTCTCATTTTTGCTTGTTGATCGGGTACACTCGAAAGTCAGCGCTAGGGATACCATTATTTACAACCCTGTTTTTAGTTTTGTTTTGTTTTGTTCCAGTTTTTCTCAGATTTTTAGGTTTGTTAGATTGTTAGAGTTTGTTAGGTTTGTTAGATTTTTAGGTTTGTTAGATTTTTATTTAGTTTTTATTTAGGGTGAATCAACTATGAAGTAAGAATAAATTAGGAGCACGACTATTTTTCGCGTTTAAACCCAATGTAGTACCTCCGGGTGGAGCATTGGGGACGTGGTCGCAAGTATAGCGGCCCTAATTCAAATTATAATGTAGGAAAATCTTTGGTCCTTCAAGATAAAAATCGTTATGTTTACTATCTGGTCACCAAAAATTCTTCATGGCAGAGACCTAGTTATGGACATCTATGGGAGGCTTTGCTAAATCTTAAGACGCAGATGATAGAAAATGGAGTAACAAGACTAGCGGTGCCCAAGCTGGGCTGTGGACTGGATCGCTTAGACTGGAGGATAGTCCGAAATATGCTAGAAGTAGTTTTCCAGGGAACCAACGTCCTGGTTCTTGTTTGTTGTTATCAACCGGTTGCCTACCAAGACCAGGAAAAGAGTGTTGACTGTTACTTCCAACGACGCGGTGGATGCACCAGAGGAGATAGCTGCCGATACCGTCACCAGTCATCGAATTGGCGTCAAGATGGATTTACAGTTACGAGACGTAACGGTTTTAAAGAGGGGGCAGTGTTGCGATCCACTATTAGGCAACCCGTCAAACATACAAACGCCCGGGGCACAGCGTATTCTTCAGCATTCGAGAATCCTTCTACAAAGTTCTAGATAATGAGTCATATCTTAATGCAGGGTATATATAAGGCCGCTTATGAATGTAAGGGTCAGTCTATTCTTGAATGTCTAATATAAATTATATCGTTGTAAAGTAAACGTAGTTGAGTTTTTAGAATATATACATAAATGATATGCTGTGTCTAATGTGCATACATAAATAAATAGAAGTGTATAAACAAATAGTTGTGTTAGTGTGGTTATTGGACCTAGGGTAAAGAAGTTAGTTTAAGAAGATATTAGTGCTTGTAAATTCATTAGTGTAATAGTGCTTCATTGTTAAGTGGACTGAAAACATCTATAAATAAGGCATATATTGTTAATTAGACTTGTGAACAGTGAGTAATAAAGACCATTATTATTACTTGTTTTAAATTAAAGAAACGCGGAAGTAGTAGCCCGTTACAATATTACTAATTTTTCACCACTAATAAAAAAATTACTAAAACAACTTTTTGTAACTATAATAAATTCAAATACTAAGTCCATTGGAAACTTTTTTACTAAACTAAAAGAAAAAACAAATAAAGCTTTATGTAGCAATTTAGTGTATAAAATTCAATGTGAATGCAAAGCTTTCTACGTAGGCCAAACCAAACAGTGGCTCCGAAATCGCATGACACAACACAAAAGTGATGCAAAATTAGTAAAAACTTCCTGTGCTCTTTCTATACATTTATACAATACAAAACACAAAGTCAATTATGATAATGTAAAAATTTTAGATATAGAAAGCAATTACAAAAAAAGACTTTTCTTAGAATCATTTCATATAAACCAAGAACAAAATTCTATCAATCACAAAGAAGACATCAATAATTTACATACAGTTTACTCATACCTATACACTTTTAATCCAAAAAAATATACTAACTATAATGATATTGCTTACACACAAAATTCTATTTAATTTAAGTCAAAAGTCAACCTGTTTACTACACCTGTAAAATATATGATTTTAAAATCTAACTATTTTATGCAACCCACCATACAAAAATTTTTTTACAAATAAACCACATACTACTATTTAAATGCAAAATATAAGCAAATAGTGTCATAATTTGTTGATTGATGTCATCCTTGATCCTACATTTTTGTCAAATAAGTGAACTGACATTTCATTCAAAATTTAAAATTAATTTTAATTCTTAATCAGTAATATTACAAGCTTCCTTCTGTTACTTTTATTATGGGTGAATACATAAAATAATTTTATCAAGTAATAAGTAAGTTAAACATATATTACCTGTTATATGAATTACCTATTTATATACTTTTTCACGTAGATCGATTATTAAGGTGTAAATTATCACCGAAACGTACGATTTAATACAAATGATACACATTTAATGTTTTGTGTTTAATTTTATGAGCGACTTTATCCCAAGAACCAAAAAACAAAATCTTTTCTAATTTAACTACGCTCAAGAATTATCAAGAACCTTTTATATATATATATATATATATATATATATATATATATGAATACAAATCGAGCTATTAGTTGTATAGCCATTAACAAAACAATAGGCTTATTATTTCACAAGGGGAGAAAACATCCACTTACCGGTTTCAGCTTCTTTAAGCTTCGTCAGAGTACATTAGTTTCCTTTAATTTGTATTCGTCAATAAGCTTTTATTATTTTTATAAGAGTTGATTTACAGATACATCTTATTTTTTATTGTGTTCTACACAAATTCCTTATTGCGGACTACAAATAACTTGTCTTGTTATATATATATATATATATATATATATATATATATATTGTAGTGGTTTTAAAGGGTTAAATTTTGTGGTCAACAATGCAATTTCAAACACCCTGTATAGAGGAAGGAACATAATATACGTGTAAAGTTTATTTTATCTATTTAATTTAAATTAGCAAGTATTGACATAATTTTATAACTAGGTAGTAGAAGGTAATAGATTCGCAAAGAAAATCAGGTTTATAAGCCAACAGAAATTAGTAATTAATATAATTATATTTTAATTTAAGGGGTTATAACGTCAGAGAACGCATAAGAGCATGTAAAATCAATAAATCCAAGGCGAATAGCTTTCGTTGTAACAAACAAATATATCGGTTGGGTTGAATACCATGAAAACAAACTCCCAGAAATGTTAATTTAAACGTTCGTTAATTGAACACTTGCATGTTTTGAAAAGTCGACTTTTATGTATTTTGGAGCATAACAAGACAAGTTTCAAGGAATATTGTTCAACCGACTGTTGCAAAGCACGTACTCATCCACGTGGACGCGGACAGCTATATCGATTTTCTACCACTCAAGCAATGTTAGAACGCGACATCAAATATGCATAAGACGGAAATAGAGATATCACAAGCGGGGTTTTAAGACGTCACTGAAATGTATCATTGGTCTAAATAGTTAGTTGTACAACAGACGAGCACGGGACAGATGAATGCGGGTTTTTCTGAAAATAGCGTATCGACGAGCTAAATTTCGGGGAGTTTGAAAACGGTTAGACAAAATTTAGAGAAATACTATTTTTACAATTAGGTATTTCGCATAAAGTGTGGCCAAAAATGGAACCTAGCCTTATGATAAGTACTTTAACAAGATTAATAGGCCTCTCTTTATTCTTTTATTTTGCATCGCTTACGACGTACAAAAATCTACTGACGCGGCTTGTAAGTATAATAAAAATTTGTAAATTTAATAGTACAGTATTAGATTGTTGTGGCCGTATAGTTAGAAACGCGAATTGTGTCAAGTTTGTTTTAATTTAACTATGGTCCAAAGAATACTTTAACAAGCTCGTAAATTAATAAAGCGATAAGTAACAAGTGTAATATACCTGGGTTTGAATTTTGAAATTGATGTTGGATAGGTAGCATGAAGCGCAGCTTAGATGGTGGTCATCTTTAACATCTAGTGGAGACGCACGCAGAATCACTAGACCGAGGGGTTCAGGAACATAATACATCGTCAACGGAGATGGAATCTTCAAGTTTTTTCAGGTAACCCAAGTTAAAGTTCGGGCCTTTGGAGCTGGTTTTTTAAAAAACGTTGAAACTTTAACACATTTTTTATTTAATGAAATTTAGATTAACTTGTACATAATACTAAAATTAATTATTGTACTAGTGAGTAGCTCAAACAACGAAGTATGGAGTTTGAAGACTGACTGCCGGGCATTGAGCTCCCGGGCCTCTTATAATAACCTGCCCTCCACACGACTGTGGGAACTTGCAGATCTCATGTCTGCGTTTCTCTTAATTGTACACTTTATTACAATGTAACAACTTAATTCTAAGTAATTGCGGTCTGTTGACCGCCTGTGACCTGCCACCTGCAGTATCACTGCCCTCACGGATGCAAAGTTGCATGTCCGTTCACATGAACTGTCGATAACCTCTCTGGGTTATCCTTGTGTTACAATGTTGCATTGAACTTATACTTTTACTTAATAATTTCTAATAATTCTTATTAGATTCAATATATCAATATATATAGGTAATTGGGGATACATAACTCCTCCACCGTAAATGAAAAATTAAGGTTTTCTTAATTTTAAATACATAAAATACATAATTCAATTTCATTTAAAATTCATTATTTCTAAAGGTATACTTGTCGTTTCTTTATTTTCTTTGTTTCCTTAAATCTAGAACTGTTTCTTTCATTCTTATATCTAAGGTACATTTTGTATAATACATACATGATTACAAAATTATTAAAATGATCAATACAATTGTCCAAACACTTATATTATTATAATGTAACTTTGGCGTTTTGAGTTCACTTAATTGTTCTTTATAACTTTCCACTAATTTCACGGCGTGGTTGAGGTCGTCTAAGTCTAGATGCTCTAGCTTCATGGGTTTCTTAATTATTTCTTCGTCTTCTTGTTGTATCTTGAATTGTAGTTCCGGTAGGTTTGCAAGTTTCTTTGTTGTTATGGGATCTTGATAAACTCTGATTACTTCATCTTTCAATTTCACATAACAATCTTCTTTGAGGGTAATTAGTTTGCTTCCGATTAATGCTTGGTTATTTTCATCTTGGTTGCAGTGGATGGTTGCTATTACTTCTGTTGGGAAAATGGCTATCCATTTGTTATCTGTAACTTTTTTGAATTTTCATATTAGTTATTTGCACTTGTTTGGTTTCACAGTTTTCGTAATGATTTGAGAATTTTAATAGTTGTACTTCACAAGGGCTGTCTTCTTGAATGGTTGTTGTCGTCATCGATTGACATAAATATTGGTTTGGTGTTACTTCAGTACATTTTTCGTTTGTATAACCATATCTCAGTTCATTTAGGGATAGGAATTTGGTTTTGGGTATGATTACTTGGTATGTGCTAGTAACCTTTGTTGGAAAAGCAAATAAATGATAATATTGATAATTGTTACTTTCTACTATCGGGATTTCTATTAGAAATATTATTTCGTTATTCTTAATGTAGCCTTTTACTATAGCTATCTTTTCAAATATTAGAATGTTCGATTCGGTTACATCAAAAGGTAATTTACTGTTAATTATAAGTGATCTAATTTTTATTAATTCGTTTAATAAATCGGTTGGTTCAATAATACTAGAGTGTAAGGTATTTAGTTTTGTAAATGTAAATTGGGTTTTGCATACTGCCTAATTTAATTGGTAGTATACCGGGGTTGTTTTTTATATGTTTATTGTTACTTGGTTGTCCGTTCTACCTGGGTGGAGGTTGACGGTAAGGGTGATGATTGTCCATCTGAAATTACAGGGTGTCTTAGGTTTTTTAAATGAATGTATTTCGTTATTTCACCGTTGTCTACTACTGCTATGTTTTTATCTGATATTTTCTTAATTTTGAATGGTCCTAAATTTCTGGGTGCTGTTTTATGTCGCTTGCTTTGAAAGTTTTTCTCATACACGGTTTGTCCTATTGAAAATTTATTTGAGTCGGTATTTTTATTTCGGGTTGTGGTGATACGTTCTTTATCGTTCTCTAGTTTATCTTTTACCTTATCGTAAGTTATTTTTAATTTTTGTTTGTGGTCTTTCGCATATTGTTGATATACTTCTTTATTGTAGTGTATGTCATAGGGATTTCGTGAATCTGAATGTCCTAAGGTTAATTCTAAGGGTGTAAAATTTGTTGATGAGTGAATTGTGTTATTATAAGCGATTAGTGCGTATGACATTAAATTGGTTATATGTTCCTTTTTATAGTTTATTCTTAATAATCGAATTTGTTCTAACAAGGTTAAATGTAATCGTTCAATTAGTCCGTTTGATTCAGGGTGGTTTTCCGTTATGAAATGAATTTTTATTTTGTGAAGTTCTAAAGTGTTTTGTATTGTCTCATTTTAAATTCGCTACCATTGTCTAAAGTTATTGATTCGGGTGTTCCGTAAAATGTGAAATATTGTAAAATCCTTGGGTCACGTCAATGCTATTTTTGGATGTGATTGGTATTGCTTGGCCTATTTTTGTAAATGCGTCTATAATTGTTAGATAGTTTTGCGCTTCTACTACTAAAGTATCGGCATGTAGTTTTTGAAATGGTTTGTCGGGTGTTTTGGTTAACATTAAGGGTATCTTTGGGGGGTTTCCTATTGTATTTCGCTTTGTCGCATAATTCGCATTGGTTAATGAAATCTGTGGTCAAGTCCTTCATGTCTTTAAAATAATAACGTCTTACAAGTTGTTTTATAGTTTCGTTAATTCCACGATGGTTGGTTTTTCTTTCGTGTTGATTTCTAATTACATCGTTTATTTCGTCAGGGTCGTCTAGTGTTATTAGTTTTCTAGTACATCTGATGAGTTCAGGTCCAGAGTTGTTGAATAATTTAATGTATAATTCTGAAAATCTTTGATATAAATGTTCGGTATTGAAATAAAAATAAAATCGTTTTTTCTCGGGGGTGTATTCTTTTAAAATTTTAATTATTTGTTCTTCGTTATCATCTTTAGTTATTTGAATTTGATATATCTTTTTGTTATCTACTTTTGTATATTTTACTGGATTGGGGTTATTTAAAACTTCTGTTATTATAAATTGGTTAGGTTTCATATCGATTGCTTCATTTAAAATTTTAATCGCGTTTTTTGGTTCTTCGTTTTGTGTCGAATGTATTGTGTCGCTCTCGTCTGGATCTTCCCTTATTTCTTCTTCGTCTACGTTTCCTATAATGGATTCCGTTTCTAATGCATTGAGTTGAATTCGGCTTAAAGCGTCTGCGTTGTTGTTATAAATTCCCTTTTTATATATAATTTCGTAATCATACTCTTCGAGTCTGATTCTCCATCTTTGTAATTTTGAATTTGGTTCTTTCAGTTTGCATAACCATACTAGTGGTCTATGGTCGGTATATATGTAAAATTTTCTTCCGTATAGGTAAGGTCTAAAATATTTTGTTGCCCAAATTATGGCTAATAATTTTTTTCTATAGTGCTATATTTTTGTTCGGTTTCATTTAGGGTTCTGGATGCGTAGCTGATGGGTTTATCGCTACCTACTTTTCCTTGGCTCAATACTGCGCCTAATGCTACATTCGATGCGTCTGTCGTCAGTATAAATGGTTTTGTAAAGTCTGGGTATTCTAATACAGGGTGATTTGTTAATATGTTTTTAATTTTGTCTACAGCTTTAATAAATTCTGGGGTGTGTTCAATTTTGTTTCCCTTTTTTAAACAATTTGTCAGGGGTTTGGTTATCTGAGCGTAACCTTTAATGAATTTGCGGTAGTAACCACTAAGTCCTAGAAATCTTTTGATTTCTTTGTTTGTTTTGGTAATGGGTAATTTAGAACTGCATTTGTTTTGTCTGGATTTGGCATTACTCCTTGGGGTGTTATTACATGTCCTAAAAATGATACTTGTTTTGTAAAATTCACTTTTGTCTAATTGTACTTTAAAATGTGCTTGTCTAAGTCTTTCGAATACTTCTTTCAATCTTTCTATGTGTTCTACCAATGAGGTGGAATAAACTATGATGTCGTCAAGGTATACAAGGCATTTTCATTGTGTATTCCTCGTAATATATTGTCCATGACTCTCTGGAAAGTAGCGGGTGCGTTCTTTAGTCCAAATGGCATTCGTTTGTACTCGTAATGTCCTCTAGGTGTGCTGAAGGCTGTTTTGATATGTCTTTTCTTCCATCTCTACCTGATGGTATCCTGATGCTAGGTCTAATGTTGTAAAATATTGGCATTTGCCTAATTTGTCTAAAATTTCGGTTATATTTGGTAGTGGGTATTTGTCATCTACCGTTTTTTCATTTAACTTTCTATAATCTATTACCATTCTGTACTTTCTCTTTCCGGTTGCGTCTAATTTCTTAGGTACTATTAACACGGGGCTGCTCCATGGTGAATTGGAGTGCTGGATTATGTCTTGGTCTAATAAGTCTGCTACTTGTCTGTCAGCTTCTTCTTGGCTTGCATGAGGTAGTCTATATGCTTTTGTAAAGATTGGTTTATTGTCTGTTAACTCGATATTATGTTTTACTGTGTTGGTGAATGTTAATGGTATTCCTTCACAATGGAATATGTCGCGGTATTCGAAACATAAGTTCTTAATTGCTCTTTCTTCTACTTGATTGATATCGGTGTTAAAGCGGATGTTAGTTAAATTTTCTCTTAACATTTCGTCATGTTCTATTGGGTTGTAATTATTTTCTAAATTTTCGGTAGATTTTACTGGGATTTTTATTTTTCTTTCCGTTCGGGGTTCTATAGTGTATTTTTGTTCAATTTGTGTGTTTTGAAATTTAATTGGGATTTTTCCGTATTTTGTCCTTAATAAAAGATTTTTAATGTCAATGTTGGCTCCTAATTTTCTTAGAAGGTCCATTCCGATTAATCCGTCATATTTATCGTTAAATTCGAATACACAAAATTTATGTTTCATTTTAACATTAAATGTTCTCGGTAAGGGTATATTTGCTACGAATTGGTGTAGTGTCGTTTGATGAGCTGCTTTGATTTTGAATGGTTCTCTTTCTACATAATCTAAATAATGTTTTTGTACGGTTCTGGGGCTAATTAATGTTTTAGATGATCCGGAGTCGATTAATAGTTTGAATTTGGCGTGGGGTATTTCTATGTATGGTAATACTAAGTGATTTATGTTATTTAAGTTTATTAAGTTTGGTCGGTTATGAATTGGTCCATTTGAAAATTTGAGTTCGAGTTTTCTTCATCATACTCCTCGTAAGTTTCGTATTGTTCGTCACGTTCGTAAGTTTCTGCATGGTTTGTTTCATTGTTCGTAGGTGTCTCAATGTCATTATTCTGGTCAGTGTCAAATTTTTCTATTTCTTGATGAAATAATTCTTCTGATGTAAAATTGCGTTTCTGATGAGGGTTTGGTCGGATGTGTGTTATTTTTGTGTTTTGTCTGGTGTTACCAGATGAGGTGTCCATTGGTGTTGGTTTGTAATAATTGTTAGGGTTGTTATTGTTATTAGTCATTGGTGTATTTCTATTGGGGTTTGCGTTGAATGCTGGTCTTTGTTGGTTTAGGTTTTGATTAAATCTTGGTTGGAATGCTGGTTTCGTAAAAGTTGGATTAAACGTTGGTTTTGAAAAATGTTTATATTGATTATTAAAATTTGTATTGTTAAAACTTGGGTTATTACTTCGCGGTTGATTTGTTTGTGGGTTAGAGGTGTGAATTTTGTTGAGGGATTGTTTGTCTTGTAGCTTGTATAGTTTTGTTGGTGAATAACTTTTATTCGCGTTGGGGTTGTATAGTCTGTTGCGGTAATACATTACATTTTCTTCTTCTATTACTAGGCTCATAGCTTCCTCTAAATTTTGGGGTCGTTGGAATCTGATTTTATCCGATAGTCGTTCTGGTAAAGCGTTTATATACGTGTCTAGTGCCATTTCGTCATACATTTTGTTTTAAATGTCTAACGTTTTGATCGGGTTCTTCGATTTTTAATTTTGTTAAAATTAAACTTCTCACGTCTTGGCATTTCATTCCGAATTGGTAGGGGGATTGATTGTGTTCCATTCTAAGGTTTATTAGGTCTCGTACCAGGCATTTTATATTACGTTGGTCCCCGAAATATGCAATTAGTAGCTGTTTAAACTGGTCCCTTTCCGATAAGTCGTCCCTACTGGCGATTAAGGTTAGTGCCCTTCCGGCTAGTTTACTTATTACTAAGCGTATAAGCAATGAATTTCTTGCGTCATCTCCGGGTTTGTAAAGGTTTTAGGAACATTTCACATGCTCCAATGAAATTCGAGAGATGGGCCTGCGTGCCATCAAACGTCTGTATTGTCTCTAAATAGAGACGTAAGTCTGTGTTACTCATGTTGGTTAAGGGTTGTTTTCGATTTTGAAAAATTTAAAAAATTTTTTTTTTGAATTAAGCTTTATTTCGTTATTTGTATGGTTACTTTTGCTTCGGATTTATTAATTTTCCGTTTGGGTTGTGAAATTTCAATTTTGTAAAATTGGGGTTGATTTTCTATTTGTAACGTTAATTATGCTTTGGATGTATTAGTTTTTCTTTTGGATAAAATAATTTCGAATTTTGTAAAAATTGGGGTTGGTTTTGCTTTTTGTGACGTTAACTTTGGTTTTGGTTTGTTAATTTTTCAATTAGATTAGGTACATAAAAATTTGGTAAAGGTTGATGTTTATTTTGTTATTTTTCGGCGTAAGTTTTGATTTGAATTTGTTAATTTTCAGTTTGGATTGGGTGGATAAAAATTTGGTAAGAATTTGAGATTAATTTCGTACTTGTAGTATTAGATTTATTAATTTTAAGTTTATATTGCGTCGAGTTATTTTTAAAATCGTAGTCGCTGTTATTTCTATTTAATTACACAGTGCGGTGATGTACTTGTGAGATCTGTATTCAATAATGTTGAATTTAATTACCGTAGTCTTGGATTTGCTTGTTTTTATGCAGCTTTTAGTTCGTCTTGAGTTCCTGTTTCTTAAGGAATCTTACATGGATGGATTTATTCTCGTTTAGCGTTGTTTTAGTTCAGTTCGGTTAACTCGTAATTAATACTCTTCCGTGGGTTTTACTGAGTTGCGTAGTTATGACCTGAGGTTACTTACTTTTGTGCTTTACTGTTGAAATTGAATACTAAAGGATGTAATCTTCGTTACTTTGTCACGTACGTTGAGTTAATTGCACTTACAGGTGTTATTTTCAGTTTATAGGAATTACTAAGTTACTTGCTAATGCTTTTGCATAAAGTGTTACGTTTTATTTTTAAATACCTCGGTGTTCACGACTTGTAATTGAATCTCCCGTAATGCTAGTTTCAGGCGTAATTATGAGCGTTTTGCGTTATTCTATTTTTGTATTGAAATAATGCACTTTATAATGCTGGTTACTTAGTTGAAAAACGTTTAGATTTTATTGCAATTGTACACGCTTTTATGGATTGTAGGTATTAATGTAGAAACTGCGTCGATTTTATTATCCCGTGTATGATGCAAATTGCGTTGTGCATAGGATTCTGAAAGCTATTTCTTTAAGGTAATAATGATATTGCGTTGTTGAAGCTATACTTTAGTACTGAAAGCGATTTCTCTGAGATGTTAATTGTATAATAAAGGATGCGTCTTGCTTTCTTCGGATGACGTCTTAGATTACAGTGGTTTTAGGTTACCGTAGCAGAGTGTTTGCTATGATTTATCAGGTCAATGGTTTCAAATAATTGTTTTGTGATTGCTTAAAGATTAGCTTTAGCTTTGAAATTAAATTGCGTTCTGTGTTTCTAGTTTGCCGGTTTATAAACGTGCGTTGAATCGCGGTAATTATTTGGTGTTAGTGAATGTGCGCCCGTTTATTTTTGGATTATTTTGAGTTCGTTCTATTTATTATGGTAAGGATCTCTTTTTAAATTCAATTCTTATTTATTTTAAAAGAAAATTTCTTTTAAACTTCAAGTTTCATTTGCTTTTAAAGAAAAATTTTATCTCTTTAACATTCGTCTCATAAAATGTTATACAGTCTCGTTTTGAAAATAATTCACTTTGAACTATTTTCAAAAAAAAATATTCATAATAATAAGATACATAAAACAATAGTAATCAATAGTTATAATACTAGCATATATCAATTATAGTTTTTGGTTTGAAAGAAAATTATGGAAATGAACTTACATTAATTTCATCTGTTTCTTTAGTGGGTTCGATCGATTCTGTATCTTGTCCACCTTGGTTTGTTTGTTGGCCTTAGACGATTCTTGTTCCTTGTCCAACTTGGTTTGTTGCTGGATTTAGACGATGCTTGTTCTTCCTCCAACTTGGTTTGGGTTCTGCCAAAATTTCGAATAAAAATTCTTGGTCACCAATCTTCCGATTTTTGGATTTTCAGTGCCCTTTTGACATCCGTTACGACTGCGCCAGTTAAAGTTCGGGCCTTTGGAGCTGGTTTTTTAAAAAACGTTGAAACTTTAACACATTTTTTATTTAATGAAATTTAGATTAACTTGTACATAATACTAAAATTAATTATTGTACTAGTGAGTAGCTCAAACAACGAAGTATGGAGTTTGAAGACTGACTGCCGGGCATTGAGCTCCCGGGCCTTTTATAATAACCTGCCCTCCACACGGCTGTGGGAACTTGCAGATCTCATGTCTGCGTTTCTCTTAATTGTACACTTTATTACAATGTAACAACTTAATTCTAAGTAATTGCGGTCTGTTGACCGCCTGTGACCTGCCACCTGCAGTATCACTGCCCTCACGGATGCAAAGTTGCATGTCCGTTCACATGAACTGTCGATAACCTCTCTGGGTTATCCTTGTGTTACAATGTTGCATTGAACTTATACTTTTACTTAATAATTTCTAATAATTCTTATTAGATTCAATATATCAATATATATAGGTAATTGGGGGATACATAACTCGCATTAAAATTTGCTGTTTTTTTATAAACTGTTGAAAATTTTGTGATGTGTGAGGATGAACTTTGATGGTATTTTTCGTTATTTTACGTATTGAAAAGGATACGTATAACTGACTATTAATATAGTATTTTGAATATAAAACAAAAGGTGTACATAAAGCTTATTTGAATTGCTTGATGAATTTAAATTTAATTGTTAGGAGTACGTGGTTTCTTTTTGAAGTTTGTAGTAATAATATGCCAAGTGGAAAGCATACATTGATAAACTGGGTTATCATGAGCTCACCATGCTCCAGTGTGTAGTAAGAAACCAAGGTCAGGTATTATTTGGGGCCCATTTACTTCTGTTGCATTAAATGTGTTAGAAATTTTCAGTTTAAAAACTTGGACTTTACAAAGATAGCATGTAATGAGGTGTAACTTGAGCTCCGAACTGTAAATAACTATGAATATTATTATTTGTAAATAGTGGTTAATAAATATTGTATGATTGTGGTATTATTTTGTGATTTTATTTGAATGGTGTGTGAATGATTAAGAGAATGATAATAAAGTTAGGTATACGAGAAGAAGCACAGCTGAGCTAGCCAGAGAAGTTGCTGAAGAAATTAATTTGATAGAGCAGAAAGCGGGTAAGGAAAATTTTGTGAATTTTTAGATTTGTAAATTAATTTTTTTTGTGTAACTGGCAAGTACCAGAGCTCGAATGTTTTTTTTTAAACTGAGGTTTAGAGCGAAGTTACACGGCAATATATATATATATATATATATATATATATATATATATATATTGTATAGTAAATATCGGGTCGTAGTCAATCTGGGCAACTAGATAACTCTTTTAATCAGTACAATCTTTCGAAAAATTTTATTTTCTTTTTCAGGAAGACTATAATTGCACGATTACAAAAATGTTAATATGTTAATACTACTTACGATTATATGAATCTATCTAGTAAATGCCTGGAGCATGATTCTAATTAGGATACGACGACAAACTTGGTGAGTACATTCAAAACACATAATACAGTTAACATAATAATTAATTAACTAAGGTAGCTTATTTCTAAAACACCATTAACGGAAAATTTAAAAATTACAAGTTACATAGGAACCAGTCAAGATATAAAATACTACTAACATATAAACTTTGTAGTGGATAACTATAGATAAAAGTTTGTATTACACTAAAACAAGTGTAGATTATGGCCAAACAAGGACAACATAAAAGAAGGCTCACTGGTTCACTAGATGTACGATACGTAGTGTTTTTAATAACGGAGATCAGATGGGAATATATATTATTTAGGTTTTGGGTGTCAGTTTTTTTGTTAATGGTATGGTCTTGTAAAGATATTGCGACCATTTCGAGGAAAATGCGTTTTTTGTATTGGCTTTCCCTAAAGACAATTTTAGCGTTGTTGTAATCGATTGTGTGTTGGGTCTCAAGAGCATGAGAAACTACTGCGCAGGTTTTGGTGTTCCTATTGTAGCCACTTTTGTGGGAAGTGATCTTAGCTGAGAGCCACCTGGATGTGTGGTATACATATTGGCCCTGGCAATTTTTACATCGGATACAGTAGACGACACCCGACTGTTGCAGTAGGGGGGTACGGTTTTTTAATTTACTAAAAAGCACCTTGTTGAGAGTTAAAACGGGTTTCCTTGTTAAAGTTATTCCTGCAATGTCCTTTAGAATATGACACAATTTAGCTGTGAGATTTTACACATACGGGAGAAGAATGAAGATCTTGGAATTTGTGTTAGCGATTGATATCAGGTTGGGTCTAGGGGTGGGCTGGTTGATGTGAGAAGGGGTATTAAAAAGCAGTTTGTTTAATAACGAGATAGGATAGGAATTACGAAGAAGTAGATCTCTTAGAATAAGAAAGTTTTTGTGCTTCAGAGTTCGATGTGAGAGGAGTTCTACTTTTCTCTTCAAGCCCAAAACAAGGTTTATTTTCATATTAATCGGTTGGAAGGAGTAAAAAATAAGGTATCTACCGTTTCCATAATTTTCCTATCTAATTCGGCAACGACATCTTCGAATACTGTTCTGGCGTCTCGTAGTTGCTGCAATTTGCTTGTAGCCCTTTTGATGGCAACCAACGCCCCATTGTATTCGTCGTTATAAAGTTCCACAACACAAGGGATTAATTTTTCTGTTATTGATGCTTCTGGAATTGCGTATCCGGTTAACAAGAGTTTCTCCATTGCATGTGAACTCAACGAATTTGTCGCTAACATATAGTATAGGTTTTTTTCACCAGAACATTTGTTATCTATTTGGGAACCCGGTGCCTCGTTCCTGTCACCTACGGCATTTTCACAGTTATCTACTGATACGTCAAAATCCCCCTTCATAATATCATCAACACATTCTTGTATTTGTGAAGTTGTTAAGTTTGCTTCCAGTTCCTGTTAATCCTGTGTTGTGTACCTTGTGTGTACCTCGCTTGTAGTGAGGTTACACTTGCTTGTTGTTGTTTTTAGACGCTTAAATTGCGACACACTTGTTGAAGACTCTAAAGTTTAGTAATGTAATCGCACCACCAACTGCTGATATTAACACAATATCCAAGTGTATAATTAGAAGCATGATCGTAAGATTTTCAAACACTGACTGTATAAACATCGTCCGACGCCTTTTCAATTCCATCCACGGTAACCTTTGATTTATCACTCTTTCGCAACCTTTACTTTTAATATTTATTATGTAACTGGTGACAAATTATTATCTTGACTCTTTACTCCCCGTTAGTTAGTAATAGATTTGGTTTAAAAATGCTTGCGACACGTTATTGATGTCAAACATTTGCTTAATTTCGTCTTGCTGCATATGTCTTTCCTGGTTTCTTTCTTCTTCTTCTTTTGCTTCTCCTTCTTTAATGCTGTTTAGCAAATCCATTAAAATATCGCATGGTTTTTCTTCGTACATCTTGCATCAAAGGTATATCTCTATGGCCACCAAGCTAAAGTTTTTGTAGTCTGCAGTATTAGAAACCGTTTGTTGTCGATCTCCCCTCATGCTATCTTATTCTTTATTAACGTGTACAAAGTGTGAAAGATTGATTTAAATGATTTTATGCTTCGAATAATAATTGCGTTATCCTCCATCATAATCGTTTTCGCATAAGTGCTTTTGAATCACGTATTTTCTAACACCTGTTGCACGCTTAAATATGTGACTCTCTAATCTCACCAAATACGATTTAGCTAAAGTACCGTAAAACTTATAGATAGAATGGTCGGCATATTCTATCTTCATTTTGCCTACCGTGCATTTACATTTCCAATGCTCCACCCGAAGGTACTACATTGGCCAGGAAACGAATTTTTTGTTGCCTGGAAATTTAGAATTTTGCCGAACCCTTGCCGTTCCAGGCAAGGTAGGGATTTTTAACGTGCGTGACAACACCCACACGGGACCTCCATTTTACCTCTCATCCGAACGAGGGTGTATTTTTGTGAAAAATGCTTGCCCAACATTTTTCAAGCGGACCGTGTCGGGATTCGAACGACCTTGGGCATAGTAGTCACACACATACTAAATACGCCACGGAGCCGCCTCAGGAGTTTAGTACCGATTAAACTACGCAATATTATGGCGCTCCAACCAATACAAACGCCGCAGTAATATATATATATATATATATATATATATATATAATGCTGTGAAATCTACAAAAAGCCTCACCAGAGTACCAAAAATATTCGAGCCTCTCGAATTGGGCACCAAGATTTGCTGTGATTCTCGTCCTGTTGAATCTCTTCTGATAATCGCCTCTTTACTCTTTCCGCCTCGGCTGCTCACCTAGTTAAAACTTTCATCCTCATTCATAAAAAAAAACAAACACATTCCTACCACAAACATCAACGTTAACTCTATTTACATTAATATTCATAATACATTAAAATTTCAAAATTAAATTTCAGCATAAATTTCAGTATCATAAAATTTCAAGTTTAAATTTGTCATCATTTTAATTTGCATCCAGAATTAAAGTCCTTGTAGGATGCATACTAATTAAGTTACAATATGTGCAGACCTAAGTCTGAATAAATGGGAACATCTCCCACCCCTTTACGTTAATTAAACAGGTTAGTCTAACTGAGCTCAAAGACAGACCCAAATTTTTATCATAATCAAGAACATAAACTGCTAAATACTCCTTTCTACTTAAACAAGAAAATTTCACCTTAAAATTAAAATTTTGTTGTTGGTACAAATTCACTACTGTCCATTTTTTATCAAACAAATTATAAAGTTATTCAACACCCACCAAAACATCAAAAATCGAACAACAAAGCATAAGTTACCTGAAGGTTAATGCACTCGTGGCTCCAATGTACATCGTCCTTTGTTAATCACACCATTCCAACTGGGTTATGTTTACGGCTTCAGATTCTGAACGCTTTTAAAATTTTCTACACCACCATTCATCTAAAGTTGTTTCAGGGCTTCTTAGGAACTCATCTAAGTACATCTAAATCTTGTTTTGTGGATCCAATCACGATTACGAATAACATTTGATTATTAACACCCCCGAAAAATAGCAAAGAAATTCATAATTCTTTCACGCTATACCCAAAACTGCCTACTTTTGTTTATTCATTTATCGTTACTAATTTCGATAATTGGTACAGTAATACTCGCAAATATAACTAGACTTTATTACCTTGTATCTTCTCTAAATGCACTTAATAACTTTCATCGTAGCACGTATTCTGCTTGAAATATGATATAACAGCAAAAAAAATAAAGAGCAAACTGTTTTAAAGTATTGAATAAAAATCGAAAATCTAAGAGAGCGAAACTCCTATAAACACGGGTTTATATAATCGCTCGCCTGCACGTCGGTTTTGTCCCGCAACGGCCAATTTTCAGAATTTCGCATTCTCTGTTCCTTTTCGGCAGTCCGGCATAGCGATTCTAAAAATTTGCACACGCGCCAGTTGAAAATCTAAGAAATTTTCACACGACACGCAACGCGTCTGCAAACAACTAATTAATTTTATCTAGAAATTGTTGTTTCCACCTCTCATATCTGCATCGTATTTCAACCAATCGTAAAGCTAGTGACGCTTTTCAAATCCGGCCTTTTATTATCCGTGTCTCTGCCTTGCGCATATTATCCGTCTCTATCTACCCTGTTCTGAGTGGTACAAATCGATATTCTTTACTATCGGTTATTTCAATCCACGTGGACCCACGACGAGACTTACTTGAGTTAAATAACCCCTTATCTAGCCTTTCCCGTTAATATAAGCTACGGTTTATCCGACCGTTTTTAATATACCTAGAAGCTGCATGTTTATGTATTCAAATTTATTAGAACTTTGATATTTAAAAATACGCAGGTGTTCAATCGTAATACTTCTACGATCTGGGATATTCCATTTATTATTGGGTTTATAAAAGCTTTCATGCATATTATATATTAATTATTATCTGTACACTTTGTTTAATACTCCCTACTTAAAAATTGAATTAATTAATATAAATTTCGCACGTAATTTCTATTTGTTTCTTGGAACAATTAAATTAAATACACGTTGAGCATTTTAATTCTGCTTCTTTTAATAGAAAGCGTCTAGTGAATAAATTGAATCCCTTCTTTTTATTGAAACGAATAAGTTTTTATGCTCCACGGTTTTAATAACGCGTATTATCTAATAAAATTCTATACAAACCCTACATTCTAATTGAATGATTTAAATCTTCAGAGTAGGCCTTTAATTACGCGTACTTTTTTCCAAAGCTTCCTTATACACGGTGATTAAAATTATTTGATGTCATAAATTAATTTTCTACCCTGGTCTAAATTTGAGTATTTTATATATACATATATATATATATATATATATATATATATATATATATATATATATATGTCAAATTACCCTACGATTTGTACGTTTTCTTTGTTTACCACGACTAGCACACTGAATGCTCTACTTCCTAATAATAAATCTTATTTTACCCTTTAAATGGATTCAAATAAAGCAGTTCAAAATCACACAATATAATAATTGATAATATGTACAATGTTGTGTAACCTCAAAATTTTCCCTTGTATAGAATATTTACATTTACCAAATTTATGCTTTTCTGAAACCCAGCAAAAACATCTTTTAATTACTTTCAAGTATCTTCGAACGTTCTAAGATGCTTTCCCTGTTTTCATATTTTCAAAGGACCTTTTTGATGACTCTTACAAATACATAATGTATTGCAAATATTAAATTTGAAACAGTCTTTAAATAATAAAATGTTTTAAAAACGCTAACCTGGAACGGTCACTGGAGTTGCCGCATGGTGTCTGTGGTCTACATCCCTTGCTATGTCCGCTCTACTTATTGGCCAGAATTATCCATTTTTGATTTCTGGTATTTTTCCTTGAATTAACTTTGAGTGCCCTTTTGATCGCACTTTCAGACGTATTTTTAGATTTGTGTTAAGGCTCAGATCTCGACACGAACATCGACTTGTATATAAACTTAAATTTCAACTTAGTACATATGACATCAACGAAACTGACATCAACGAAAGTGTCATCAACAAAAGCCGTCTCAACAAAATAGCATTAACAAAAGCCGTCTCAACAAAAGCCCTGTTTTGTTAAATATTAAAAATAAATTTAATTAATTGTTTAACTTACGTCTATTTGTAGATCGGCTTATTTTTCGTCGCACAATTTTTGCACTTTCAAATTTTACTTATTCTGAATTTTAACGTTTTACTAATTAATTTCATCACGTAATTTTCTACTGCATTTGAGCATAGTTTGTGCTTGATTGAATATGAACAAAACTCTTTATTTATTTCCTATTCTATTTATAAGCTTTCCCTACTAATCGTTTTCATTGGCGTGTTTATTGATCAAGAACTATACTTTGCCTTATCTCTGGCAGAACTCGGTATTTCTCAAAATCCCTGTCGAATTCTTGGTGACAATGCTTTATCAGTCACGTAAGCGTTCTGTATTATATGGTTATTTCTCAGGATTCCCAATTATTATTCACATTCAATCACGTAATTTTATGTTTGTAGTTTATAAGTCCAAAACTTATTATATAATGAACCGCCTGGTGTTTATTTGTTTGTTACAGAATGTTGGTTTTCTGAACAAATGTATTCTTTCTAGTCACGTATTTAGTGACGTGTTAGAATGCGTTTTCTTATACATGCGTTGATATCTTCGACAAAATTATTAAATATCCAGAATGCCAGTTTATCTATCTTTCCCGATAATGTATTTATATTGATGCAATTTGTTGCGTTTAAAACCTTATCTTTACTCGTAAATTATACTTAAAACATATTACATGACGTACACATTATTATTTTAGCTAAATGGTATAGAATTATTGCAAAATGAGCTTGTCTCTTATGCATTAAATCAAATATACTTTATATACAGTGTTCTCCCAATTGACTTTTTTTAAATAGTCGATTTACTCCTATAATAGATGGAATTATTTAGTTTTCCTAAAATTAAAATTATTTATATCTATTCTACGACCTCCATGACTTAATCTACCCTTGAACTACTCTCTTTTTATAGCTATATATATATATATATATATATATAATATAGGTAGTTTTTCGAACGGTAATAATATTTATAGATCTGTTGGTTTCTTGGGATGCATTCGTTCGTAAAGTAAAAACTATTATGTCAAATTGTAACTTTTATTCTGACGTTTCGGCATTAATATTTATGCCTTAATCATAGAATAATTACTATGACATAAAGAACTTTTACATATAAAAACTAATACAAAAATTACAGTTATGACTTGACAAATATTCTTTATGTCATAGTAATTATTCTATGATTAAGGCATAAATATTAATGCCGAAACGTCAGAATAAAAGTTACAATTTGACATAATAGTTTTTACTTTACGAACGAATGCATCCTAAGAAACCAACAGATCTATAAATATATATATATATATATATATATATATATATATATATTATTACTGTGACATCGTTGCAATAATCCGGTGTTTCCTTTTTGTGGAATAAAAGATTAAAATATTTTTTGTTAATTTTAATTTTTAATTTTAGTTTTTTATACCTCGGCTAGCTCAGTTTTAACCACGCACGGAGCTTGCGACAATGCTACAGCAAAGAATTTTAATTTTCCTTTTACCTCTACTTCCTATGCCCTTAAGTCAAAACACCATTAAGCACAACTACTATAATATTCTTAAAATATTTACAATGTACAAAAACGTTTAAGAATTTCTTTAAATAAAACCTTTTTTTACTAATTGAATTAAATTCTTTCAATAATTATCATTCCTGTTAATTAAACAAAAAGTCGGCAAAATCACTCTTATTATTATTATTTGAAGCCCTATGAACGTTCATTAATTTTCCTTCAACCTTTTACGTAATTTATAACGTGTACTAAAACGATCTTTGTTGACCCTCACATAAATTTTTCATGAAAGCAATGTTTAAAAATATTCATAAATAAAAATACAACAAAATATTCAGATTGGCTAACCTGTTGCCTCCAGCACGAACCAGTTCTTGCTCCAACTTCTCCCGTTTCAGCTTAGTGATTTAAATAGTCCAATGTTGAATCCAGATGTACCTTAGATATGATTTGCATTTTTCTTAGTATAGCTTATCCTGATTAATGCATAAATTATTTTAAAGTCCTTGTTAAACTTCCTGGTCGGATCCAGTAATTGTTTAGATGCCTATTGTGTTTCCTCGTAGAATCCAGTAATTGTTTAAATACTTGTTGAATTTCCACATCAGATCCAGTAATTATTCAGAGTCCTTTTGTTAATGTAAAGCTTAGAATTTTTTTAAAAACAACTTTTTGTTACTTACGTTTTTAAGGATTAAAACGACGAACCTGATTTACTTATGCACTATCACCATTATATAATTTATTAACTATCAAATCATTTCTAATTTTTTCACGTAAATATTTTCTTTCAGGTGATGTAAACCATGCCTTAATTCATTTAATCTGATTTGTTTACAAATCCTGTCTTATTCAAAAGGAACGCCTATCTGTTGGCAAGCGCAGACTTCAGCGTTAAAAGCTTTGAACGTGATTCTTACATGCAAGATTTTGGGTATTTCTACTAGTTTTTGTTGTATAAACAAAATTAATGCGCTATCTCCTGCACGTTGTATTCAAGTTATTGGCATTGGTTCTCTTGGATTTTCTCTTTCCTTGATCACGTACTTCTTGTTTGTACAGTAAATTTGATTAACTTTGCTTTTATCACGAGGCCGTAATTAGTTCTAATCTATCAAGGTATTAGATTTTACCTTTCCGGTCACGTAGTCTTAATTTAATTTATGTATTAAAGTATGTGTTTTCTATCTTGCGCATTTTCAAACCTGCTTGTTAAACTGAGATTCTTACTTACTCACGCGTATTGTGTTGCAGCTTCCGTCCACGTCGTTTTATGACTTGCCAAGTTGTTTATTTAATTAAATCTTCCATAGTACTTTTCATTTCCTAAAATAATTATAACTATAATTTATATACAGGGCGTTGTCACCTGCTTTGCTGCCTAATCGTTAAATTGCTCATTTTCTTCGTAAAACTGTCTAGTTTTCTGAACCCTCATGGTGTTTTCATGAAGCGCAATATACTAGTGATCCCATCTACCCCTAAATGACCCTATTAACGTAGGATTTTATATATATATATATATATATATATATATTGATGTGATAAGGGGTCACGAGGTGTCATTGAATCCCAAATTCTACAAATAAATCCCACTAAAATATAATAGAATTCGAAAAAACATTGAAATTGCTGTAAATTCATGGTTACACCCTGTAAAATACAAGTGTATTTTTATTCATTAAAGTGCAATGCAAAAACGCAAATTACGCGTTTATAAATAATCACCCCGTATGATATAGGCGTATTGTAAATAAATAGCAAGTAATGTAAGTTGTATAATGTAAGACTAATTAATTGTAAGATGTCGTAAAACTCATTTGAATGCGAACGCAAATCGATGCATATAAAAATATTCTTTCATTTGCTGTAAATAACATAGAGTAGTACTAGCTTTACGCATTTAGCATAAAATAAATAATTTTGTGTATTTAAAAAACCAATTCTAGTCTTAATTTTGTGTACTGAAACACGAAAGCAAATATTTTCTATAAAATGCAACACCTTTTGCATTAAAAAGCAGTTCAAGTTTAATTTAATAACATCGTGGATTACAGCAATTTATTGTAAATAAAGAATCTTCTAGAATATAAAAGGATGTCATCGGTATTTAGAACTATATAAATAAACTAATTAATAAATAATCGTTTACACCAAGAAGCAACCGAAACACAGAAACCCACAAAAATCCAAGTAATGTCAGATAAAATTGATTATCTTTAGCGTTAGTATGCGATGCCACAATAATAGTATATGAGTAAAACGAGGACAAACAGCGTTGCGTCACCAATAACTGGAACAATATTATGTGAAATAAACGCTGCAATTTTTGACGCTAATTGGTTTTTCTGAATAACCTTGCATCATAATGTTCTCCACTATTCCACAAGCTTCCGGCTATAGATAATTTAGAGTATATAAAAAAGCGTTTATTAAAAACGGGATTTAGTTTTGCCATTTCATTCATTCTTAGATTGATTTCGATTCTTAAATTAGATTGCGAAATGTTATTTTGATTAAAGCGCCAGCTGTTACGTTACGAAGATAATATTTGAAGTATGCAGTGAGCATGCTGTAGTTTAATAATTATTATGATAAAATGAATATGGAAGTAATGTTTTTAAACGCAAATTACATACAAAAATGGAATTATTAATTACAATGTACTTCGGTAATTGCTGTTTTTAATATGGAAAATCTTGTAAGCTGATTGGACATCAATTCAAAATAAGAAGTTATTTTAATTACGAAGAGCATTTTTGTGAATTCTTCAAGTATTATTTTTAGATTTATTTTTAACTGATTTGTATTTAATGTAAGGTAGAATAATAAGTGTTAGCCATATAATATTTTTTTTGTAAATGATTTTACCAAAAAAATTTGTGTTTAGCGTTCGAAATACTCTGACCTTTAATAGATTATCTGTCAAGGATTTTTTGGCCAAACAAACCTCACAAGTGTGGTAATAAACATAACTAATGTAAATCACCCAAAAGAAAAAGTTTAATTCTGTAAATTTAAAATAAGGTAAGCAACAATTTTTTGGAATAAATACTTCTTTAGAAGTTATTTTATGTTTGAAAGAAAGGATGTAGTAAATGTTCTATATGATTTTGTATAAGAGAAAATATTTCATACTGCATAAATGCTTTGTGATATTGCTGTGTTTAATTTAATTTTAAAAATTCCGTTAATTCCGTTGAGTTAGCCAGGCTAAGTTAAATGGGAAGGTAAGTAAAGAATTTCAAGTTTTACAAATTGCTGTATCTGTATCACAGCACTCTTTCAGCGACGCTCACGGCGGCGTTGTCACAGCAATATATTTACTCAGTGACATGGAAATTGCAACATTAAGAAGGGTTAAAAGTGTTTTGACCAAACTTGTTAGATTGTTCGAAAGGTAATAATTGATTAAAATTTCGTTGCTGTAGATCAAGTATATCTGACACTTCTGTCATTTTCTTTTGTTATTTTGTGGTGTATTTCTTGCAAGTTCTGCTTGAATTTTGTATTGTATCTGTTAAACTTCAGTTGATTTTGTGTGTTGAAAACGTAATTATGTGTAGAGTGCCGCAACGTGGAAATTACCTCCAGTTAAACGAATTCGGCAGAGGTCGAATTGTTGCGTTGCGTGAAGGTTGTTTTTCGTTCAGACAAATTCCAATTCGCCTTATTCGAAGCCAATCCACGATTATGCATTGTTATCAATTATGGACTAAGGAGGCCAAAAGACCGTAATAAAGGAACGGGAGCCGAAGACAAACTAATAAAGTGCAAGAACGCCATCTTCGCGTTATGACTCTAAAAAACCGATTCTCGAGGACCAAGTCAATTGCTGATCTCTGGTAGGTAATAAAGGTCGTCCTGTAACCCTTCGAACGGTTTATTGCCGAATTAGGGCTTTCGGTTTCGAATCCTATTGACCACATCATGTGTTACCGTTTACTGCTCAACACTGACAGCAACCTTTAGAATGGTACAGTTTGCCATTAGACTGGAACCTGAATTGACATGCGGTAGTATTCAGTAATGAATTCAAATTCCGTTTAGACATGCATAATGGCCGCATGAGAGTCAGACAAAGACGTGAAGAACCTGCCACTGTTAAATTTTCTGTTGAAAGACTTTTGGATCAAACCTTGGGTTATGGTTATGGTATGCTATAACATATGGATGTAGGTTTCATTTAGTGTTTATTCAAGGAAATATGAACGTCGAGCGCTACGTTAATGAAGTTGTGGAACCCAATAGTATTTCTTATCTCCAACTGCTTGAAGATCCACTTTTCCAGTAGGATAATGGACATCTTCACGTAGCGAGGACTACTCTCAACCGATTTGAAGACGCTCATGTCAATATTTTACCATAATCACCCATATCTCTCAATATTTCGCCAATTGAACATGTGTGAGACAGTATGGGTAGAAGACTAGGGAACTTAGCAAATCCTTCGCATACACCTAAAGCTCCCCGGTATAAAATGCAGGTTGTTTGGGACACAATACCTCAACAGAACATTGACCACCTACTGAATTCGATGCCATAAAGAGTGAAAAGTGAAATTGCGTTAAGCTTTTGGTCCTTTTAACTAAAACTTTAATCAATTATATTTTGGCAAAAATTAAAACCTATGCTAGTAAAAATCCCAAGAAGCATGTACTTCGGCCAGCTCGAGATATTTTCTCTGCAGAAGGCAGGAGCAAATGGGCGTAGGTCTTTACATATTATTTCGAAGTGGAAACTACAAAAAGAGAATGAATGTTAATGGGGTAAAACGCGCCACCGCATCTTTAAAAATAAACTAATACAAAGAAGCACCGTAAGGGAGGATGCAGAAACCCTTAAGTATATTTAGATATTGTTGCCTAAGCTGGAATTAAAACTACACCAATCCCAGGTTATACAAGTTATAACACACAGCACACAATTGTACCAACAAAGCTGAATTAAAACTATATTGTTAAATATAATACGAGACAGCAATTTTGTGTCTCACGATTTACTTAAATAAAATACTCAAATATGACTTATGTATAAAAGATTTCAAATTTTCATAAGATACCATTGATCGTATTGTGTTATTCATATGTCTCCTTTGTACGACACTAGCTTTTGTAGACAGCTCTATGTACTTTTGGTAGATATTATTCAAGAAAAATAAACAAAATATAACACATAGATCCAATTAAATTTTGTGCTTGTAATTAAAAATTCATGTAATATTCTATAAATGGATTTCAAAAAAAGTCATTCAATGTTTGAACATATAAATCATAATTCACAAATTGATACTGAAACTCAAATGGTTTTTGTACTATGCATTCAAAAAATTCAAGATCAAAGTTCAATCATTATTAATTTGACACAAGTTATAAAAAATTTCCATATCAAATCTGTTGTAGGGATTTGACAATGTTTGTAAAAGTTTTAACTTTCTTTAAATTTAAAAATAAAACAAGTTTTATTGTATTTTATAGTATTTCATATAACAGCAATTTTTAGGAACAAACAATCTTTTTTAAAATTTAGATATAATGACTGTATTTATCTTCCGTAATAAAATGTTCACGAAAGTGATATATGACTACAATAAAATTTGACCTTCGTCAGTTAAACGAACTAAATTGAAAACAACTACAATCTTTGCAAAACAACATTTTTAAAGCATAGTATTATTTCAAATTATTTGACCTCAGCATTATGAATGTTATACGTGATCTCAATATAAATTCAAATTTGAACAGTAATTATTTAATCATGCTCTTCAGTACATTTTATGTTATAAATAACTTATCAATAACCTTGCAATTGAGCGAATAAATTTAAATAACAGCTGGTTCAAGCGCATGTACAAAGTTCTACTCGCCCCTTACATTTCGAAACAAAGTAATAATTTACCGTACCATAAACCAAAACCAACAGAAGCTTGATGAAAAATTTTATGGCAGCAAAATTTTCAAGTTGCATTTCTTGTGATGAAGTCCTAAATTCGTCAATCAACCATATTCGTTACGAAAACATGTGCTTACAATCTTCTGTCAAACATTATGTTGCAGTCTTAATTTTAATTTACCAAGTTACGCATTGGCAAGCTCTGCTTCGGGAACCGCACATTAAGAGTTGCACCGATGCTCTCCAAATGCCTGTGCGCCTTTTCCAAGAAGCCATCTTCCTGCCCAATACTCCGCCTAATTATATGCAACACATAATGCAGGGCTTGCGAATTAAATAAACGAATCTTTTTTTTTTAAACAACGAACTGAATAGAAGTAAATATTGCTTATGAGGAAGAAATGCAATACGATAAAATTAACGATAAGAATTTTGTTTATTTAATTATACTGTAAATTTTATTTCGTTACAACCGAGTATATGTTTAATATTTTTACTGTATATGTGCACAATGAAGAAATTTGGCGCATATATTTCCAATAAGATTATGGATTATCAGAATCATTCGTTTGCCGTGATCAATGTCTAATGTTCTTGCTGCTGATAGATGTCCTAACACCGAAGAAAAGAAATGACGTTGTTGGAACCTTACTGCTCGTTATCAAAACATGGACCAATTACTTTTAAAAAACTATATTTATTAAGCTTCCACCCTGAAACGCATTTTTATTTTCTTAATTTACCGACGTCTCTTTTAGCTGGCGTTAGTTGTAAAGTTTAAAAGTCTTTATATGCATACTTAAAAGAAACGCAAACTATAATTATAGAGTTTTTGTCACTTCTTTGATTCTTCTTTGCTGTTCAGTTTGTAAATTCAAATTTACGTATATACTTCTAAGGTAAATAACGCGTCTCGTCTGCCGTTAGTAGCAAACTATAGCAGATTTTATTTGCATGCTACAATTGAAGCAAACTGTAAGTACAAGGTTTTTCGACACTTTCCAGAACATTTCGTTATTTTAAATTTGTTTGCCCTGCTCTATGTAATATTGCATGACAGTAATTATTAGTTTGAACATGTGAAGATGACCTAAGAATATCAGATATATTTCGCTTAAATATCAGTGAGCTTACTCGAGGTGTACAAACAATTTAGTGTCCTCTGGCGCAACTCGCTTTCCAGGCGAGGACAACCCGCTTTGGCAGCTCCGGGGTAATTACGCTGCGTGAGTAATGTTCAGACTACACCAATTATCCTTTTCAACCTCCCTCGGTTAGACATTACTCTATTTTGTATAAAAGCATTTTGCGACGATTTATAATTTTCTATCCATTTATATTCAATTAGTGATGCAGATTAAAGAATATTAAAACAACCCCCTTAATTTAGATACTCCAACAAAGTGTTCAGTTTTACCCTTAAATCTCTAACTGATTAGTAAGGCGTAAATATCGATTCCTTTTTATAGTTTCGCATACAACCAACGTTTTTTATGTATTCAGTCGAAAATAACATTTCTAATGGAGTTACTTATAATGTACAAACTGGCAATGTAAACTGGAAAGTAATATTCGAATTTAAAAGCTCCATAAGATGACTTTTTCGAAGTAATTTCTTAAAGAAAACAGTATTATATTAAAGGGTGTGTTCGTGTTTTGTACTGTAACTTCTAGAATGTCTTACTAAGCCTGTGGGGTTGATAAACTTTAATTCACCGAAGTTCTAAAATTTAATTCGAAGTTGTTGCGATGTCATTCAAACTTCTTATATATAACCTGTCACATGTAAAAACGGCGTTATGTTAATACTATATTATACCCTGAAAAAGATCGGACACCCTAACAGTTTATAGAGCTGCACTGACTAGTTGCGGTGGCGTAGGATGGGATAAAAAATGCATGTTTGAGGATACTTCATTAGTAAAGTTACGGAATTATTATTATTATTACGCGTTTCAATTCATTTAAAAAAAATATTTTAATTATTCTTAGTTATAACGTCAATACCCTATTCAATGCAATGATATGAACTACACTTCTAGAAGAGAAAAAAAAGAAGCTGAAATATCACTTTTGTCTTATATCAAATATTCTTAAAGTTTCAGTATACGGGATACGTCCTTGTTAACAAAACCTATTCTATTCCTCCAAAACTAATAAATTAACTCCTGCTACTTTAGTTTATCTAAAATAAACCGCGCGTTACACTTCCCTTATAAAATCAAATTTTTTAAAATTTCTAAGCATTTAAACACTTCGTCCGTTCAGTTCAAGTACCACGTCCCCTATATTGGATTTTCCAATGCTTTACTAGAAGGTACTATATTGGTCAGGAAGTGACTTTTTTTACATAAAGGTTTTAAATTTTACTGAACCTTTGCTTCCAAGCAAGGTAGGGATCCTTAACCTACTAGACAACACCCACATACGAAACTTACGTTTTATCTCTCATCCGAACGAGGGTGTATTTTTGTGAGAAATACTCAACTAACACTTTTCGAGCAGCCGGAATTGAACCCGGGACCTTGAGATTAGTAGTCATACGCAAGCCTATCTAATCTACAAAGCCGCCTCAAGTTCTACGGTCACAATCCTACATCAGTTATAAGTAGTAAATAATTCTTTAAAAAATCCGAATTCTACACATGCAGCACTAGAAGTGACACTGAAGGGGAGAGACCGTACGCCACATTTGATTTTTTTCCAATGCTCCACCCGAGGGTACTACATAAGCCAAGAAGCGAGTTTTTCTTACCTAGAAAATGTTGAATTTTGCCGGACCCTTACTGTTCCAAGCAGGGTATGGATATTTGTCGTGTGCGATAACACTCACAAACGGGACCTCCATTTACCTCTCATCCGAACAAGCGCGTATTTTTGTAAGGAATGCTTACCTGACATTTTTCAAGTGAACGATGTCGGGATTCGAACCTGGGACCTTGGGCATAGTAGTCACGCGCATACCAAATACGCCACGGAGCCGCCTGAAAAGTAGTACGGCAATCTTCTCTAATCCGCTAAAAAAAGAAATAAGAGGCAGGCGTTTCATCACCGGGTGCTGGATTGCTAGATTAGTACCATCTAAGAAATGGAACGGGTTACATTTCTAAGTCAAGTATTATCCCCTCCCATAGACACCATTTAAGATTAGATGATCGGGTAGAAACGTCATTAGTAAAGCGACCTGCAAAGAAGTACAAACTAAGATGGAAATAAGAAAGACCGACGAAGCTTACTAATTAATTAGAATGAATTTTGGGGATATAAAACCCCTATAGCAAAAATATAAGCGTCTCGGAAAGAGACATCATTATAAAAAATGTAGAGAAAGGGATAAGATGGCAAGAATATATAGAGAATTTATATGCAGGAGAGGAACTAATAGCACTAGAACAAGAATCAGACATTGAAAACGGTGACTTGGAATATTCTATACTTAGAGATGAGTTTGAATTAACATTAAAAGGCCAGAAAAATAGTATAGCACCGGGTATAGACATGATGCAAGCATAAACTCTAAAAGCCGTTGGACAAGCAGTAACAAAATGTCTCTTCCGACTTGTAAGCTATATGTATGCGAAAGGCGAGATACCCAAAGATTTCAAACGTAACATCATAGTCATTATACCAAAAAAGAGAGTCACGGATAGATGTAAAAATTTTTGAACAACAAGTTTGAAAGTTTGAAAATTATTAACTAGAATGGTACAAAGACGGATAGAAACACGAGTTGAAGAAGTACTGGGAGAAGATCAATTTGGGTTTAGACAAAACGGGGAATACGGGAGGCTATTTTAGCTTTAAGGGTGATAATGGAGAAGACAATAGAAAAAGGAGAAAATGTGTTATGGGGTTTGTAGATTGGAAGATGCATTCGACAATGTAAAATGGAAAAAAATGTTCGAAATACTCAAAAATATTGGAATGAGTTTTAGGGATAGACGGATAGTACATGGGATATACAAAGAGCAATTAGAGCAAGAACGTATAAAAGTACATATTAGGAATGGGCTGAGACGGGGATGTGTTCTATTTCCGTTAATTTTAAACTTGTACATCGCAGAGGCAATGAATACTGTAGAAAGACATTTAAAATTATTATGCAAGAACAAAAATTGATATGCTTAGATTTACAGATGATATAGCGATATTAGCAACTAGCAAGGAAGAGTTAGAAACAGCACTTAATGAAGTAGAAACAGTTCTAACAGCCTATATATAGCTCGGTTCCCCTTCTATTGTTTTCTAATTATACGCCCTATTCCACCAAGATTAGGTGGAATGTGAGGGGGGTTAAACAGCCTGTGGCTGCTAAGATCCCCCAACACTTAGACATTTGCCGCATTAATAATTTTCCAGTAAATCCTTTCACACAACTAACATTATTTGAGAATATAGTCCACCCAATACTTGTAGTTGCTTATACTAATCATCATGGTTAAGTATTTTTCATCAATAGTTTATCCATCTTGGGACCGGTTGAATGCGTACCTCCATTGATCTCTATTCTGAGCTAGCCTACACATTTCTCCAAAATTCCTATAGCCTACATCTTTCACTATCTGTGTACAGTAGTCTAACCTAGGTCTACCTCTACTTCTCTTTTTTCCTAACTCTGCTTCTAATATATTCCGCACTATCCTCTCATGCCGTAGTATGTGGCCTATCGTCCAATCTCTCCTATTTTTTTACCGTTTTTCACATATTTCTTTCTTCCCCTACCGTTTATAGTACCTCTTTGTTCTTAACTTTGTCTGTCCAATTTATCTTCATCATACGTTTGTAGCACCACATTTCAAAAGCTTCTTTTTACCTTTTCCTTGCCAGCTTTTACTACTGTCCAGGCTTCACAGCCATACAGTGCTAAGCTCCGCACATACCTTTCAAGCAATTTTTTCCTTGTTTCTATGTTTGTTGTCTTTAAACACAGTAGTTCCTTTTTCTTGTTAAACGTATCACGACCTTGTACTAATCTTTATTTTATATCTTTTGTGCTTTTACCATTTTGCGATATTTGGCTTCTTAGGTAGCAGAAATTCTTAACCTCTTGTACGTTGTGTTACCTATTTGCATTCTTGTTTTTGATTTATTTTCCCCTCCTTTGCACACTAGTACTTTAGTTTTATTTTTGTTAATTCTCATGCCGTATCTCTGTGTTAGAATCGTTTCCATTTCATTAAGAGCAGCTTCTAGCTCTTCCTTGCTAGATACTAATACCGCAATATCATCTGCAAATCTAAGCGTATCAATTTTTTGTCCCTGCATAGTAATTCCAAACGTCTTCCTGCATTTGAAAGTATTCATTGCTTCTTCAATGTACAAGTTAAAAATTAATAGGGACAGGGCACATCCTTAGCTCACCCCTTTCCTAATGTTTACTTTTCTACGTTCCTGCTTTAATTCTATTGCTGCTGTTTGCTTTTTGTATAAGCTATGTACTATTCGTCTATCCCTATAACTTACTACAATCTTTTTTTAGTATTTCCAACATTTTTTTCCATTTTACATTGTCGAATGCTTTTTCCAGATCTACAAACCCTACATACACGGTTTCCCCTTTTTCTATTGTTTTCTTCATTATCACTCTCAGAGCTAAAATAGCTTCCCGTGTTCCCCTGTTTCGCCTAAACCCAATTTGATCTCCTCCTAGTATTTCTTCAGCTCATTTTTCCATTGTCTTTGTATAATTCTAGTTAATATTTTTGACACGTGTGCTGTCAAACTTATTGTTCGAAAATTTTCACATCAATCAGCGCTTTTCTTTTTGGTATAGTTACTATAATGTTACGTTTGAAATATTTGGGTATCTCGCCTGTCTCATACATATAGCTTACAAGTTGGAAGAGACATTCTGTTACTGCTTGTCCAGCGACTTTTAGAGTTTCTGCTTGCACCCTATCTGTACCCGGCCCCTTACTATTTCTCAGACCCTTTAATGCTAATTCAAACTCATCTCTAAGTATAGAATATCCCAGGTCATCATATTCAATGTCTGATTCCTGCTGTAATGCTGTTAGTTCCTCTCCTGCATATAAATTCCCTATATATTCTTGCCATCTACCCACTTTCTCTACATTTTCTATAATGATGTTTCCTCCGGCGTCCTTTATATTTTGGCTATACGGTTTTATATCCCTAAAATTGATTCTAATTAGTTTGTATGCTTTATCTATCTTTCCTACTTTCATCTTAGTTTGTACTTCTTTGCACTTTTCATCAATCCATTGTTCTTTAGCTTTCTTGCATTTGTGAGTGATCTCCCATTTTATGGCTTTGTATCTCTGTTTTCCTGTTTCGTCTGATTTATTTTTGTATTTTCGTCTGTCGTCTATTAAATTCAGGATATCCTTTGTTATCCATGGCTTCTTATTTTCTTTTTGTGTATACCCCAGAATATCTCCGGCCGCCATGTCTAGGCTGGATTTAATGTTATTCCATTTTGTTTCTACTTCCTTAGTATCAGATATTTTCCCGATATCTCTTAGCAATTCATTTGACTTTTTTCGAAACTTTCTTGAATATTTTTATTTTTTAGTTTCTCTAAGTCCAAGTGCTTTTTTAGTTTCTTCTTTTCAAATTTTTAAATTTAAGTGCGGCCTTCATAATTACGATGTTGTGGTCAGTGTCTATATCTGCTTTTGGGTAACTTTACAGTCTTTTACTTGATTCCTAAACCGTTGTCTAACAAGAACGTAATTTATTTGATATCTTCCTATATCTTCTGGCATCTTCGACGTATATCGTCTTCTAGCATGATGTTAAAATAATGTGTTTGTAATGGTTAAATTGTTCTTGTCTCAAAATTCTATCACCCTATTTCTCCTGTCGTTTCTCGCGCCTAAACCAAATAAACCTACTACCACTCCTTCCCTACCCTCACCCACTACTGTAATTAAAATCCCCCGTAATTATTAAATTTTTATGTCCTTATACGCATATTAATTTGTCTTAGATATCTATGTAGATAGCTTCTACCTTTCGTCACTGTAGCTAAGGGTGGGCATGTATACTTGTACTATTACTGTGTTTACAGGTTTAGATTCTACTCTAACCATGAGTACTCTTTCGTTCTTTTGTAAGTAATTTTCTCCACAGTATTCTCTCTTTTTGCGTAACTATCCCCACATCCAAATTTCCTTCCTTTGCTGCTTTATAAATTACCCTGAAGTCTTCACTCCAAAAATCACCCACCTCTGGCCACCGAACTTCGCTGATTTCTACCATGTCTAGTGCTAAGCTATTCATTTCCATTTTTAGGTTCTTTAGCTTACCTACTTGCTCCATACTTCTAATATTCCACGCTCCGATTTGCAAAATGTTCTCGACTCTTATTCTGGATTTTACGATCGCATTCTCCGAAGTAGTCCTTTCCTGGAGATCCGAATGGGGGACTATTTTAACTCCGGAATCTTTTACCCCAGAGAATGCCAACATGTTTATTACAATTTAACTACGCTGTGTACTTGGGAGTTGGGAGGTAATTTGGTGGTTTCCCGTTGCCTTCCACATCACGGTAATGTGTCTTAGACTGCCATTCCGACCCCTATGGTCTCTGCCAATCTAAGTATCGAAAAAGCCGCTGCCCTTTTTTGGAGACCTGTCCTAGTCTGGTTCCTCACTAACGACCCTACTACTTTGGTTGGACCTGTAGTTTGGCTCTTTAGCTCATTAGAACACGCAAGCCATTTTACCTGTTTTAGTAATCTAGAACTTCGGCAAGATATACGTCCATTCGAAATCGCCTTATACAGTCGTCACTACATTTTTCTTTATATTTTTCTTCAATTTCACTAAAAGATTTTTGACAAATGTTGCACTTAGTATCCACCCTAATCAGGTCAAACTGTCAGTGTATACGTGCTGTAATAGTAATATCCAGTAGTAAATACAGAAAGTATAATACTGATAGATTCTTTTATGTAATAGTTGTAAATGCAATTCGCTACTCAGCGATAAAATCAAAACAAAGCGAAGCATTATGAAGTCATTATAATTAAAATGTGAATTACAAACATATTACAGTTACCTGGTTAATATTGTGCAAATGATAAAACTAAACAAAACAAGCGGTGGGTGCTTCACAAAAACACAAGAACGCAAACGCTTTGCATAACTAGTAACTATGAAGTAGCCGGAGTTAATGTAACTAAGCTTAATTGCAACTATTTTGAAAAGCTAGAAATGTAACAATGCATAAATTCATTTCAACTTTGTGCAAAATATAAAATTAAATGTTCACTTCTCGAAAAAACATAACTCTATTTTCTTAATAATTAAAACGGTATAGGCTCGTTGCAGTTCTACACGACTTCCCTACAACATGAAAAACTTAAAATCTACGAAATTAAAAAACTTACTAAATAATACTTTACACATAATTTTCTTCTCCTAAAAAGTAAGTGAACTAGTACCTTGTATATTTACCTTATTGTTGAATTTGCTCATATTGTATTACTAGAGAATCCCGAATTTTTGTATTATGTTTTAGTCTTCCTTATAATGTGCGTCGGTATTTTATATAAGAATAGCTAAATTATTAATTGTTTCTCTAATTTCAAATTGAAGATAGGTAAGTATTTAGTATTTAAATAAATTTAATTTAAGATAAGATTGTGGAGAGTTTTGGATTTTTTTAAAATAAATAACATCCAACTATAAATTCTTACAATCAAATAGCAAATGTTATTATTTCAAGTATTTGACTTAGTTTTTTTAATAATAAATTTTGTTGTGGTTCAATAAAACTAAGTTGCTATAGAGTGTTGATCATATCATACAAATATATGAGTACAGTTTACGCTATTTGTAGGTGTAGTCAGATTATTTCTTACAGAAATAAATCACAAAGATGGAGAGCACAAACACATCCTGACTGCAGAATGGAAAGCGAAAACGCATAGGCTTGCTAACGACTCACACGTAGCATTAGTTGGTCATCAACCGAGCACGGTCTATCAGCCACCCATAATTGGGTATTGATCACTTCCTTAACTGGACCACAATAAATTATGAGGTTGTAGATGTTCGATTTTTCTGTGCTACAGTACGTATTTACAAGTTTATTTTTGGCTATAGCGTGAAATAACTGAATAACACTGCCACATAGTGAATTTTTTATGTCAAAAACCAAAGTAGTGCTTAAATATCATAACTAGTTAATTGACTGAAAACTTCAACATTAGACTCATCTCTTTGTAGTTGACTAATTTTGCCCAAGAAGCTTTTGTTTAGAAGCTTCAACGCGAAGCTTTACGTCTGCAAAAGTTTATCGTTTTGTGAATCCACCTACACGAACGGTTCTAAAGACAGACAGCTTCTCCTATACCCTTATAATTATTTTTAAAGTAAATTAGCGGGATCATAAAAACCTCTTACACCAAAAAGCTTTATAATCAAGCAAGCACGGTTTACGAACAGCCAATCGCAACACCAAATATTTTAAAAGAAGCTGAACTTTGCGTTTTTTCACGTGCAGATCTTGTTGTGATAACTTCAATTAGTCTTTATAATGAAAGCTTTATACCGAGGGTCGTATGTAACGAATGTTCTTAGAGCTATGGAGTGCATTATTTTTACTACATTTATGGAAGCTTCGCCTGCTTCGACCACGTACTTTATCAAGAGAAGTCAAAATCAGGGTAACTGAATTTGTCATTCTAGTTAAAGGCTGATCATATTACCTGTATATGGTACAGAAATATCACTCAGATTTCACACTGTACATAACGAAAACATAAAAATTTTTAATATTCTTTTATCTCGGTTTACTCCTAATCATGCGTAAAGTTGTAGATGTAGTTTGGAAACTATTAATTTACGAAAGAAGTGCGTCTGAATCTATAATTATCTGCCGATATTCTTTTTTATTTATATATAAGGATATCCTTTTTGAATAGTAGGTCATATTCTTCTTATAATGTATGATTTTGAAAAAGACAATTTACTCTCGATTAAATTCCATTGAGAACTAAGAAAGGAACGTAAAAAAGCAAAGCGCTTACTACTTTTTTATTTATCGAAATCTCTTGGATGAATCGCATATCGAGTTATTTCAGTGTTGAAAATCAAAATTCTTTTAAATTATCTACAAAGCGTAAACTCTATCTAAGATCTAATTTATTTATTTGTACTAAGTTCTTAGTATTTAATCTATTTTTGCAAATTACTTTTTTGTCTTAAGCACAAATTTCGAATATTTGAGTATTGATAATTGTTATTATTTTTGAAAGTTTTGCTTTATTTAATGGTGGTAATTTATGGCCCAGTAATGCAAGTTTATTCGATGTAGTGTAGGAATATCACATAGTTCTACCGTACCTTTGATTGTATATATCCATATTGCTGTTGTAGATACGCAAAGCATTCAGATTGCAGGTAAAAATCTGCTAAAGTACTAATTTGACATTTTCACTTAACATGCAATCCTTGCTGTATTCCTCGACCTACACCTCATTTACAGTAGAAAGTATAAAAAATAGTATGATACTCGTCATGCTGGATATCAAGGGTGCCTTATACAACCAATGGTGCTCCTGACTATTTGTTAGTTTGCAGCACTTAAAATGTCCAAAATAACTATATCAAGTGTTTAAGAGCTAGAGCAGGTACACAAGGTTACGGACTAGCGAACCAAAGCAACTAAAAGCCTAAAGCACATACTTTATCAATGTTTCCTTTTCTTTTGATTTTTCGGACAACTTAATTTGCAAGCCCGTCAATTTCTTTGTATTGCCATTCCTCCAATACACGTACTGTAGTAGGTTATTATACACTAAACAGCAGCTATTTTGTAGCTTGTCCGATAGCTTACTCCACATTTTGGCAAGTGGTACCGAGTACATTGGCGCCTTTAGGAAGTATAACTTACTATCTTCCAATAAGGTTAAACAGTCTTTTAAGGGATTATACACCCGTTCCGCACTGACATAGCTTCCAATTGCACAGTTGTATATTGTCGCTTCCAATCGAGTAATACCATGTTCTTTAGCCAAAGTAGACGCAAATGTTTCCCTTAAACGTACATCTGGACAATGTAAAAAATGTAGTATATGATTGCCAAGTTGTTCATTAACACCAGGACTTGTTATCTGACACACAAATTTGTTGTATATCTTAATTCTTGCATTGGTTGTTAGCCATGTTAAACAATCAATTTCTACAGTTTTATCGTTGTCAACTATAATATTACACTTTTCTTCGTATTCGCCCTTATAGCAAAAGTTATGGTTTGTAGTTAAATAATTACACATCTCCATCTTGCTAAATATACCCGCAAAATCTTGGGTTACATCCATGTCAAAAAGATAGAAATAATCTTTTTCGAGTTCGTCTCCAAGGCGATTAACGTTTCTCAACTTCTTGGGAATAAAGTGAAACCGACAAATGAGCGATTTGGATTATGGCTGTTGACAGAAAATATGTGCAACAATAATCTGGTAACAGATATTGGTAATATTTGTTATGTCGAAGGCGAACAGATGCTGACTGGTGGACTACACACACCAATTACAGAACCATTTTGTGACAATATAATGTTGGTTAAAATTTGCGACTTTTCTGACGCCGAACAAACATCTGCAAACAAAAGGATGTTTATCCTAAAAAAAGAAATTTGTGGTGCATTTAATAGCTATCTACGAAGAAAGTTTGACCGATTTGTTTCCGCTAGGCATGGTGTTAAAGCTAAGCTTCCGTTTTCTCTGGAAAGCACTAACAAGATGGGCCAGAGAGTAAAAGAAATTATCGGAAAAGAAGACCTCGAATGCATTAATAAAAAATTCCAAAATCCTATATGTGTTCCATACAAAGTGGAACTAGCAGATGTTAAGTTGGAAACTTTATTGGAGGGACTACCAGATATATTAGACGAACTCGAAAAAGATTATTTCTATCTTTTTGACATGGATGTAACCCAAGATTTTGCGGGTATATTTAGCAAGATGGAGATGTCTAGTTATTTAACTACAAACCACAACTTTTGCTATAAGGGCGAATACGAAGAAAAGTGTAATATTATAGTTGACAACGATAAAACTGTAGAAATTGATTGTTTAACATGGCTAACAACCAATGCAAGAATTAAGATATACAACAAATTTGTGTGTCAGATAAGTCCTGGTGTTAATGAACAACTTGGCAATCATATACTAGATTTTTTACATTGTCCAGATGTACGTTTAAGGGAAACATTTGCGTCTACTTTGGCTAAAGAACATGGTATTACGAGATTGGAAGCGACAATATACAACTGTGCAATTGGAAGCTATGTCAGTGCGGAACGGGTGTATAATCCCTTAAAAGACTGTTTAACGTTATTGGTAGATAGTAAGTTATACTTCCTAAAGGCGCCAATGTACTCGGTACCACTTGCCAGAATGTGGAGTAAGCTATCGGACAAGCTACAAAATAGCTGCTGTTTAGTGTATAATAACCTACTACAGTACGTGTATTGGGGGAATGACAATACAAAGAAATTGACGGGCTTGCAAATTAAGTTGTCCGAAAAACCAAAAAAAAAGGAAACATTGATAAATTATGTGCTTTAGGCTTTTAGTTTTAACTATTTACCCGTAAATTATTTGGAGATAGTAGAGGAGGAAGACAGCCAAGATAAAATAAAAATCTTACACAAGTGCTACATTAAAGCAGGTAGTACATATTTTACACAATCTGCAACACCATATTCTACAATTCCAAAAAAAATAGCCATTTCGGAATTGGGATTGATAAATACACCTAACATTCGCCCAGAGGTTGTACGACAACGCGCAAATATTTGTAGTAAACTCTATCCGTTTACGCTAAAGGAAATTGCCCCATTATGTATGCCATACGCTGTAAGTGGAAGGAAAAGACAACTGGAATTAGAGGAAATGGATGCAAAAAGGCGAAAATTGGACTACATGGAAAACATTGCGACAATACGCGAACAATACAAAGATGTGTTAGACAAAGAACATCTTATTAGAGACAATGAGGAAGATTTAAAAGATTATTTTATGTGCCGATGGACTGACTTAGATACATCCGGGTTGTACAAGCTGTATGCATTTGCGGTTAGTAAGAAAGACTGTTTTAGTTATGTAGGCGTTCTTGCAGAAAAGGATGGTACTAAATCCGTATACTTTTTAAAAGTTTATTCTAAAAACGTATTTATCAAAATGGCAGATAACAAAGACGAACTAAGGAATGCGGGTTTTGTAACCTTGGCGTACACCACACGTAAAGGGGTTCCGCTAAACATTGTATATTTACCTAGTAAAGAACCTTTCGGATCATTTAAAACCGAGGGTCTTACAACCTATAACAACCATATATTTCCAAAAGTGGTGGACATGCAACTACGCAACAGTGTGTGGAGAAAAGGATTTCCTCAATACAGACAAGAAGAAGTCGATCAAGCTAGCAAGATACGTATGCAGGATATAGTGGGAAAGCTGCGATTAAAAGATTGTCACAAGCTGCAAGAATTACACGAAGGAATGGATCTGGTTGTCGATGGAATCAAAGACTTGAAATATAGAGGCAAACTTTGGTACATTTTACAATTCGAAAACCTTGACGGTCTTTATGTATCAAACTATTGGTTAGAAAAGGAGATAGAAGACTTGGGTGTCGATTTAAATTTTAAGCTGCAAATAAAATTAGATAAAATTAAAACTACTCCAAACAAACATAAAGAAAGGAGTCTTCTGTGTATAACTTTGTATTAAAATTAAGTTTAAATGACTCCATGCTTGGCATTAAATATTTTTAAATTTGTTATATATAATGTTAGAATAAACATTTTATAATAGTATATAACATTGTTCTTTATTTATAAAAGGCTGTGACGTTACCCCGAAATAGCAGTCGCACAGAGAGGGGTGCGCATGGGCAGCAAGCATGGGCAGGGGTGCGTACGCGCAGGGGTGTGCATGGGCAGGGGTGTGCATGCGCAGGGGTGCTCATGGGCTGGGATGTATCTGGGCGTACACGAGGGAAGCGGATGTTAACAGTCACCAAGCATCCAATTCTTTATTTGGATGGTATCGAGTACTTGCCTGCGTATGTATCCAGAGTAAAAGAATACGATTTGCATACGCAGCTTATTAATAAAATTAGTTTACTGAGGGAAGATGACAAAAGGTGCATCATTCCTAATAGTACAACAATCTACGCATGGGGGCGTAAAGATATAAGATAGTTGTTTATATTTATATGGATTTTGTAAATCTATTGTATATATTAGTTTTAAGATTCCATAATTTTTAAGTTCTTCTCCCACCTTCCAAATCCTTCCGGCTTCTATCCTGGTTGACAGAGTATACGTGTTATCTCCACGTGGTATTCGCAGGACACGGCGGTTTTAGATTTCTCGGGAGATGGTTGGCTAAGGCATATGTCTTGGGTAGCGAAAAAGGTTTTAAAAATGGTGTTAAATAAAGATGAGCAAAAATTAGTGATTTGGGTCTTTAAAACGCATAACTTTGTATGGGGTGGTCCTATTTAAAATCTATTTACAGATTTGGGGTCCCTAGAAAAATTTAATATTAGTTGATACCTAGCAAAATATATTTATCTTAAAAGAGTGACTACCCAGCGTATAATAAATACAATATAACACTTGTCAACAAAAAAAGTTGTAAGGAAAATTAAAGACGTATTTAATTTGGGTCCAGTATTAGAATTTGTTGGTAGTAATGTTAAGTCCTACTGTATTGTAGGCGATAAAGATACGATTAAAAAGATTAAGGGGGTCTCGCGAATTGTAGTTAAATAAAACCGAGGGTCTTACAACCTATAACGAGCATATACCTCCAAAAGGAATGGACATGCAACTACGCAGCAGTGCGTGAGAGAATAAGAATTCTCTCTAATAAGAAATTAAAGTTTCCATGTTCGTAGCACCAGTCATTGGGAAATGGTCGAAATGTGGAACCTATAAAGGCGATTATTAATTATGGTTTAGAAAAATAATAGTTTTCGTTGACTAAATAAAATAGCTTAGACTGGTTAATGTATATGGTTACATACTCTCGTACACATCCACAAACATCTGTTTACGTCCACAATGGCGATACCGGTAGTTTTTGTTTAACAAATAGTAGGAAAGATACGTTACCTTTTACGAGGGAATCGGAAGTTGACAGACATCGAGCATATAATTCTCTATTTGGCGATATCGAGTACTTACCGGTTCTAGAAATCATTACGTGCGGCCTACCGCTATGCGAAAGTGTAAAAGCCTACAGAAGCAAAATTTAATTATCAGACGAAAAAGTGCGCGATGTGCTATAGAAAGTATACAAAAATGGTGCTTTGCATTGGTCCTAACAGTAAAAAAGGAGAGTGACTTTTTCTAGCAATTACAAGAATAGCAGTAGCGCGGCGAAGGGGTATGCATGTATTATACAGCGCATTGTTACTATAAACTATGTTAGTTTACGGGAAGCTCGAACGTGAACAAATTAAATTTTAATCTATAATTAACCACGGTCGTAAAAATGGGAAATTAATGGTTAATTTTAATACTGCTAAGCATATACTTTCGCTTGATGATTTATTTGGAAAGCATTCAAGCCTACCATTTCCTAAAGTATGACGTGGAAGTTATTTAAAAACAGGTAAAACCCACTATAAAACAATAATACGCGTCACTTTTCCAGTCAAGACTTGCATATAACGCCAACTAATATAATAAGGAGCTGTGCACGCTCGCCCATTGGCATAAAAGGCGAAAGCCATGTTCCAGTGCATTAGTCGTCAAAGTATCGTCGAGTTTGATTAAAATTATAAATTAAAGATGGATTTTTCTTGTGTTGACGTTACAAGTGATGTGCGAGTACCACAATTAAATATCAACCAACTAGTTGGTAAGTCAACCTATAGGTTAGGCGAATTTCCTCCAAATTATCACCACCATATATTAGAAGTTGGTTTTGATTTATATGGTGGTCTTCAACCTGCCATCCAAGTTATTTGCTGTAGTGGTATGTGTGCTGATTCTACGATAACATTTTCTTACTTCGATTGGAAAAATTGTGTACTTTTCAAGTGTAATTTCAAATTCACCAATTTGCTCAAGACTCAAAACAAGTCAGATTAAATGGTTTGACTACTGGAAACGATGTTGTTGACATACAATTGGATCAAGATTTCAAATTGCAGCTGAGCACAGCCTTTAATAGAAGTATATGGCTGTTGGACAATTTTGAAAAAGAGAATTTATATAATATGGAGATTACGAAAGATGGGAATGTTATTGTGCTACCTGCGTACGAGTGCATCAAGCTATTAAATTTGCGAGAATTGATCTGTTTTATAATGACTGAGTTAAGGTGTAGAAACTTTTCAGAATTTTACGAAAAATTTGTTGGTGATATAAAAAAATGTATGTGGAAATACGACGGAGGAAGAAAGGGTTCAAACGTTATTAGAGGGAGAGAGCAGTGCCAGTATTTCTCTGTCTAATGATTGCAGCAATTTAAATTACTTGACAGTGTTGGAACTTATTAAATGTTTCCCCATTCAGTACTGATGCAACTGCAAGGCAATCGCTTGCGCAAATGTTTAGAGATTTGGCTATCCCAGTTTCGCCAGACTCTGGTTACCACAGCGGTTTATAGATGTTATCAATACATGTATGTATTCTATTAAAACATTATATTTTCTTGATAAAGTTTGTTTTTATATATTTGTATCGCCAACATTAGCAAAAATTATTAATAGACGTATTAAACTATCTTGTTTTTATTTTTAGGTTTAAAGTGGTGTACCCCGCAAATAATAAACACAATATTTCGCATGTTAACAAAAATTGTGGAGAAATTTAAAGACGAATTTAATGTGGGTCTAGTATTATAATTTGTTGGTAGTAAGGCTAAGTCCTACTGTATTGCACGCGAGAAAGATACGATTAAAAAGATTAAAGGGATCTCACAAAGTGTAGTTAAGTAAAACCGCGGGTGCTACAACCTATAACGAGCATATATCCCCAAAAGGGGTAGGCATGCAACTACGCAGCAGTGCGTGGGAGAATAAGGATTCTCTCCAATAAAAAATTAAAGTCATTGGTAATGGTAGAAATGTTAAATCTATAAAGGCGATTATTAATTGTGGTTTAGTGACCGCGTTTGTGTACTCTTCGAGTGTCTTCTGCAATCTTCGATTGTTTCCAAAGAAAATATTCAAGTATGCCATTTTCGAAAAATATGGTGTAGAAGTTATTTAAAATTAAATTGTTTTATTAGTAAGTATTCTGTATACAACAAGTTTGGTGTTCCCTTAGTAAAGTGTTTGTTTAAAATTTGTATCCTGCAATTATTCATCAATTTCTAATACACAAACATAATTAATAGAAAGTCCAAGAAAAGAAATTATATACAGGGCGTGGTCCTATTTTAAATCATAACGTCTTCTAGTAATCCGGAAAATATGTACAAGGTCTTAAACGAAACCATGTAAACACCAACTTTATACACAACTTATTAATAAAATCAGTTTATCGGGCGAGGACAAAAAGCACATCATTCCTAATAGCACAGCAACCTAATTAAGGTAGGTCAGTAAGCAATATTAAATTGCTATTAATTGACTTGCATTTAGCGTACTTTCCTATTGTAATAACCGCATTTGTTTGTCATACCAGCAAAATGCGCTTTCTTAATTATTAACCACGCGATGATTACGCCAAAAGTCGACCTTCCCATTTACATATTTAAAACACATTACATTGGAATGATTAGTTTATTAAACTGTAAATTGGATAAAATAAATTATTAAAATTTTGTGTGCTTAATTTTTGTGTTACTACCTCTAACTGTTTGGTTAAAGCATATACCTTGGGTAGCGAAAAAGGTTTTAAAAATCGAGATAAATATATATATGAGCGAAAAAATTTAGAGATTCCCGAGTTTAAAGGGGGTGGTCCGATTTTAAATTTGTTTGCAGATTCGGATTTTGCGTAAAATTCTAAGCTAATTTAATGTATTGCATGACTAAAAAAATTTATAAGAACGCTCAAAAGTCGCTACAGGTAAGAAATCTTAAAATGAGGGTAGCTCCCTTGGGGGTAATGATATCTAAAAAATTCCTAGAGATTTGGGTAGCTGAGAAGATTCTAATATTAATTGATACCAAACAATGTACATTTATCTCGTGTGTGGAAGTGTGGAAAAAGATTTATCTCGCGGGTGGAAAGAATGCGGGTGTGACGTAATCAAAGTGGTTGGGGGTGTCCGAGCAAGGCGGAGAGCAAGGCGGGAGTTGCTCCTCCTCATTTGCTCCTTATGGGGATTTACATGTAAATGTGGGAGCAAATGAGGGTTTTGGGAGCAAATGAGGTGGTGATTTTCCTGATAATGTACTACTGACATTTGTGTTAATTTCTGGGTTAGTGCCTAATCCTCTTACCCCATGGTAAAAAATAATCAATATTATTAGGTTGCCCAAATAATACCGCAACTTTCCTAATCTGTGCTATCACCCAGGAATAGGTAATCTTGTGTGTGTGGGTGGGAGAGGGGAGTAACATTAGCTGACCTCTTTCCTTCGCGTACAATAAAAACAAATAATTAAAACAAATCAAATGCCCTCGTTTGATTAATTTGTACTAGTTTTGCATCAAAAATTCAAAAAGTACATTTGATACTTTGGTATAATAAATATACGTTTAATTTTACCTTTAATTAGCGATATAGTGATTTTATTCCCCTACTCACTTTCGTGATTTTAGAACAAATATCACGAAAAAACAATGACGCAAATTCTAGTTTTTGTGGCACAAGTAAGCAGCAATTGAGGCGCTTATTCGCGTTTAGTATGTCTTGACACATTTAACTCTGAATTATAAGAGTTACTCACATATCAGCAGAACTAGAAAACAAATTATCGACATAATAAAATTGTTAAAGCTTTGTGGGGGTACCTTAACGCGCGTTCTATGTGTAATATAAATGCACCAAACTATTTTATTTTCCGTATTGCTTCTGATTGCACCAACATTGCACCACATAGCACCATAAGACTGATAGCTAGCACCCAAAAACTATGCCAGTTATTACAGTTCAGAGTTGAGGGGAGCTAAGGTGATGCCAGCCCCCCCACTACACTTTTTTCAAATTTTTCTTTTGCACCTAATAGCACTAACATAGCACCACCATTTTCACAGCTAGCACCCAAAAATTAGCGTAGATGTAGCAATTCAAAGTTTAGAGTCCTAGGGTACGTCAGCCCCCCCACAACATTATTTTCAAATTTTTCCTTTTGCACCTGTTAGAACTAACATAGCACTACATAGCACCACCAGTCCCATGGCTAGCACTCAAAAAATTATAAAGATATAGCAGATTAAAGTTTATGCCCTTAGGCGATGTCAGCCCCCTACTCCACTTTTTTAATTTTTTTTTCTTGCACCTGCTAGTACTAACATAGCACCGCATAGCACCACTAATCGTATAGCTGGAACCCAAAAAATGACTCAGATATAACAGTTTAGAGTTTAATTTTTTCTTGCACCTGCTAGTAAGTCAGCTTCCCCCACACACACATTTTTTAAAAAATTTTCCTCTTGCAACTGTTAGAACATATACATAACCGTATAACACCAACAGTTGCATAGCTAGTGCCTAAAAATGGGAACGATATATCGATACAAACTTTGTGGAGGGCTAAAGTAGCGTGAGCCTCCTGACAAAATTTTTTTCTAGTTCCTGCTAAAATTAATAAAGTACTGTGTAGCACCACCAGTCGCATACCTAACACCCAAAATATAACGGTTTGAAGTTTAGGGCCACATAAGATTAACACACACGCGCGCGCGCGCACACACCACACACACACACGCGCGCACACACACACACACACACGCGCTTTATTCACTTTATTTTAATATTTTCGTGCACCTACAAACACTAATATAGCACTGCGTAACACCACTAATAGCTTAACTTTAATTCAAATAGGTGAAATATAACAGCTGAAAGTGATGCTGCCAACCTCACACCTTCCTCACACACGCTAGAGCTTCGCTAGTGACATTCCTCCGCATAACAGTAAAAATTGTAACTAGGTGGGGAACGATGTTAAAGCTACAGCGGTTTAAAATTGCGTGGGCTAGACCTGGTTCTACCAATTCCCAAACAACATTGTTCAGAATTTTTTCCATTAAGTAAATAGCAAAACGTATTATCTTATTTTATGTTTTCTTCCAATTAGATTGCTAACCCGTAAAATCCTGGAGTTTAGATAGTTCGTAGCTTGCAGCAACTAAGATATGCCTACAGCCCACACCTTTCGCATTTGATTAAATCTTCTAAACAGTAACAATTACCGTTTTAAAGTTTCATGCAATAAATCCACTTAAAATTTGTTGTATTACTTAATCTGATGAAAATAGTGATGGCGTTATATAAAATTGTTACCACAACACTACTATACCTGCTTTATTGGAAAAGTTGCAGCACTAATTCTTAATGTGCAATTCGGTGTTTTTTTTTTGTGGCAGAGGCACGTAGTGATTGAAAGACCATATGACCATATATGATACTTGTTTGTGACATACCAAAAGTACACTTATAGACCTGAATTAAATATAATGTTTTTTAAAGCACATGTAGTTATACAATCTGTGGTGCTATGCGGTGTTATATTAGTACTAGCAGGTGCAAGCAAAAAATTTAAAAAAGTGGAGTGAAGGGCTATCATCTAAGGGCATATACTTTAAACTGCTATATCTACGTTATTTTTTCAGTGCTAGCTATGCGACTGGAGGTGCTATGTTCTTACTTAATTAAAAAAGTCATCTTCTGGTTATGGGTTAATTGAATAATTGAAGTAACCCGTGAGTTCTTTAATATTCTCAGATGGAACCAGTGGACTTTAAGAAAGGATTTCCTTAAAATGATGGAACGCAAATATCTTCAGACTATGCTAGGGGTCTATTCCTCGGGTAGAGCTTATGAGAATTGGTCGTGGTTCTTTTTACAAGACATTATTTGCTTACTATGGCTTAATTCATACCAAAATAAGGGTTTAGGGAGGGCGCAACCAAGTCATTAAATTTTGAACAGAGATTTTCCTTAAGGGGGACTTGGGAGTCCTTAGAGAGGAATATCGTGTTAGCTGCTTACGCAGGAGCTATAAAAAATTGAATTAAATTAACAAAGTGAGGACACAAGAGGTATACTCTTGCTACCTCATAAAAAAAGCTGAAAAGATTGATTATGCACACAATTTTATAGACACAAATATTAGGCATCAAATTCTGAAAGAGCAATTAGAGCTTCTTTGTTAAATAGAAGCTACAAATATCATTATCTTGAAGGTATTTGTCTTTTGTTCCTTGACCTAGTTACACTATTTCTGATCTCATTTGTTCAAAATAAAACAATTAATTAAATGAATTAAATAGTGATTTTTTGATTAAAAGTTGTTTCGTGATAAAAATTGTATGTACAAAATTTATATTTCAAAAAGGTTACTATAACTTCTTCTACACAGAGGTAAAACTATTAATTTGAATGAAATATCAAATACGTTAAGCGTTTCTTTTTACTACAAAAATTAACTCAAATCAAAACCAAAAATATCAGATCTGTTATTCGGTTTACAAGTGTATATGAAAATATCGAAAATATCTAATAATTCAGTGTTCAAAAGCTTTAACTATAATTACACCTAAATGAAACTTTAATCAGAACTCAATGGAGTTGCTTAATTTTGTTAATAATAATAACGGTTACTACACTGCATTTATATTGGCAATAAAAAATTATCAAAGTTCTTTCTAGTTTGTTAAACAAAATAATAGTTATACGTCATCACAAAGTTATTTTTCTGGTGTAGCCTTGTATCAAAGTTCGCCAAGTGCGGACGTCATGTAAGAATAATATAGAGCTCTTACCTCGTTTCGACAGGTTTTTGTTTGTGTGACAGCGTTACATTGTATTAGAGTAGATGTATATACATACGGTTCCTGGACAAACAAATGACGTCGCCTTACGTGTTGTACTGTGAACAACCAGCTGCGTGTTTCTTGTACCCAACTATATGAGCTTAAAGCGTATTTCCTCTACGCAATAACGGGACAAACCAAAATCCATTCCAACGGTTATCACAAAGTGCAAAACTTCGATGTACTACTGTATTTAGATCGTTACCAAAACAATTATCTTGCATGTAATTATCCACATTGTTACTTGTAAATTCATCTTAGCAGTTTTAAAAAGACCATTACTGTTAATTATTAGACGTTTAGATTGAAACCATAAAATTGCTATCTAAATTGAAGAACTTTCCGGTGAAATTTCAAATATACAGTTTCATCGCAGAACATTTTTGTTGAATCCGCCTATTATGGTAAAATTGAAGGACGTTCATGTTAGACCAATATTTATTATCGCTACATTGAAGTACTTTCTTGCTAAATTTAAAATATTTTCATCAACTTGATAAATGCTCACATTGAATGGTAAACTCGATAATCGTAAACGCAAAGAAAATATCCATATAATCATACAACACAAAATTTAAACGGGCTAATTTTTATAAAACCAGATAAAACGGGATCAGACTAAACAAAAGAAGATACGAAAAGATACGAGAAGAGCGTTACAACAAAATTATTTAGTTTATCAAAGAGATTATATCTATTTGCTTACCATTATTAAAAACACTATATCAAGTGTTTATTACACTTGAATTTTCACAAAGGCGTAAAGCCACACGCAAATTACTGGCCAGAACTCTAAGGTTCTTCCTGATGCCTTCGTGCCAAGTGTTCTAGCCAGAATGACCGTTGACACGTTGCGCAGGAAATATCAAAGGTGTTTGGAATTGAAATGTTTATACAATCAGGTGCAAAAAAAATTTTTAAAAAAATGTAGTGGGGGGTATCTGATGTAGCCTAGGACCCTAAACTCGAAATTGCTATATCTACGCCAACTTTTGGGTTCTAGCTATGAGAATAGTGGTGCTATGGTGTGGCTATGCTAATGTCATCAGGTGCAAGAGAAAAATTTGAAAAAAGTGTAGTGGGGGGGCTGGCATCATCTTAGCCCCCCCCCACTTTGAACTGTAATAACTGACATAGTTTCTGGGTGCTAGCTACCAGTCTTATGGTGCTATGTGGTGCAATGTTGGTACAATCAGATGCTATACAAAAAATAAAATAATTTGGTGTTGAGGGGCGAAGGTAATCTTGCTCTTCATATACCCGTAGTAAAGATCACAGATGCTTAACTTGCCTATATCAAGAATGCGCATTCCAACATATATAGGTTTATTAAAATAAGCTTTTGATTTAAGAATTTCTTTGAATACTAGATTTTCATCAAAGATAGTAACATGTTTAAATAGAGTATTAGATATTTTAGCTTCAGCGCCATACCTTCCATCCCAGTTTCGCACAAGTTTCACATTACAATGTTTGCGTATATTCTCCATTGTTTTTCGGAAGACAGCATTATTCATCGATTTAAATAAGTTCTTCTCAAATACTTAAATCAATGTAAGATTTTAACGAACAGCTTTGTTTAAATTTCAACACTGCGCGGATTGTTTTCAATTTAAGCCCATTCGTCAAAGCCTGTTTAAGGTTTCTTTAGTAGATCACATATCTTCTTTTAGAATTTAATGTTGCCATTAAATTTTTCTATAAACAAGATTCAATCTATATCTGTCAACCACTCGAGACCCTGTCCCGAATGCTTCATCATTGCTTTCCACGTGTAACCTGGTAGCGTGTTATAATGAGCGGCGTCCAGTCCATACGTCGTATGACAGTTTGTACGGAATTGATCAAAAACTTCGGCCAGTAACACCACATCAGTTTTAAGGTGTAAATCCAAGATATTATCCTAAGTTCTGGATATCAAATACCCCCCACACATTCTGGGCATGCGCATATAGTTTCCTCGTAATTCCTTTACTTTTCAGCTTGTTGTAAAAGTCTTGATGACTAAGTAGTGAAGTATAATTTACTTTTTCAAAAGAATCAACGAAATCATGCGGATATACTCCTTTTCGAGTTTAATAATTTAAACTGACTGATCTTCACTCAAATCAATAAATTCACTTTCTTAGTGGAGGATACTTGTTCAGATCCCAATGTTTCTAAAGATGAACTCAAAAAGCGCAAGCTATCGATAAATCTATAATTGATCACGTTTTCGGGCAAATGTTTCGTAAAGGAAAAATATTTTTCCTTCGTTACCGGTAGCACATCCACACTGCCATCCAAATTAACATCGACGCTTTTAACAATGAAGTGGCTATTATAACCACTGAGATTGTGAAACACTACTCAAACTGCATGGAAATCTTGATACTTAATATTACAACTTTCATGCGCCGGTCCCCTGTAGTTGTTAGTGGGCACTAAATATTTATGGTCGCACACTTCTTTTATTTTTTCAGGCAAATGGTTTTTCACATATATGGCAATGAGTTGCACTTTCAAAATCAGCTTGCTGTTTAAATGTCAATGGAGTCATATCTTAGAGATACATAAATACTAAATACAGTTTGAACGTCGTCTGCAAATTGTTGAAGCTTCATAGTAAACCACTTTATACAGTCTACACATCCATATGATCGACAAAACATGAGTCATCGTAGTTACATTTCACATAATATCCAACACTGTATGGCACATGGTCTTGATACTTCTTCTCTTCTCCAGTAGGCAGACGTCAGAATACATTTCAGATCAGCATATATGATAAATGGCACTTTAACTTTGTCTCGGAATTCTTGAAACAAAGTATCTTTTCTTCTTCTTTAGGCAGGTGAGGCACACATAATTGCTTTGTTTTACAGCCATTAATATGTTGCTATAGTATATTCTTTGTACTAAAGTAGTGTAGGCAATTACCACTAAGGTATTTCTTTGAATGATCAAAACTAGGCTGCAAGGAAAACAGTCGACTTAGGTATTTAATCCATACATAATGTGAGTTGAATTTTTCTATTTTATCAGCTTATTTAAAGTTTTCCATATTTTCGGCATAGTTGTGGATCATTAGAAGATTAACATGTCTATTTTTTCTGTTTTCTGATATCAATATAAGAACAGTAAAACTTGCGCTTGTTGAGTTTCAATGTGTAGACATTAACTGAGATATTATTTTATGACTAAAAGTTCTTTATTTGATTAAGAGTCATAGGGAACTGGATATCATTTAGATTCAAAACCGAAGATTAAGGTGATATTTAAACACCCTTTAGGGTCTCGATCGACTGGATATAAAGCCGTCATTATGCTCCAATCAAAGCAAGCTTGATCATCGTTTTCAGGTTGACACATGCCTGTTTCTGTTTGATCTCTAAAGGCAGCTTAATGTACGAAGACGCGCGCATTGAATTATATTTGTTAATATTAACACCCAAGTTAATTACATTTTTCAAACTCCAATCGCTATATCGCTCTTGGAAATGTTCTAATTCTATCATGATTGGTTCTGCGATATTTTATTTAAACCATACGTCTAGATTAGTGTTCTTGAAGTTGGCAGCATTAGACGTCGTAAAATATTTATCCTCATTCATAAGCTTGGCACCAGATGCAATTTCAAACACTCCACAAAACGCTGTATTGACTTTAACAGTCTCGTCCATTGCAATTGCGTTTTGAATCCCTTTCTTGAATAGACTTCTACAGTCAGTTAGGAATGTCTTTATACCTTTATGCTTGAGGTTACTAATTACTCCTGTGCGTATATGTCCTTTGAAGCTGATACAAAGTCCTCTCAACGCACTTGCGTTTTAGTCATTTTGTTTTTAGTTGTATGCCCCTCTCCTTTTTTCTGGGCTACTTTAAATTGTGATCGTATGGTTTTAATATTTCCCAATAAAACCAGTACCTTCTGCTTCTTACCAACAAATTTCGCATTTTCAATCGCTTTGTTGATACGTTGAATACCAAACTTGCACACACGCAGACTTTCCATAATCACATAGTCATCACGCGAGGTCCTTATAAATCTTATCTGCTACCCGGGTTCGTCATGGGCCTGTGAGCCTGTTGCGCATAAAGCCCGGGTCTGAATAATTAACGTTTGTTATCTTTACGTTTGTCTATTGGTCGAAATGATGATGTGGCTAAAGTGGTATAGGGTCGAATTTCATATATGGAAAACTGAAAATGAAAGAAGAGACTTGTATTGGTGGCCTTGAATTTAATATAACATTGAAGAAAGGGTATACTATAAATACGGGTGCACGCGCTTATTTTGTCATTCTGTTGTAGTACGTTGTCTACCTTTAGTGATTTGGTACAGCATATCGCTGCTCTGCTCGTATTTAAAAGGATCTCGCGCGATGACTGTGTGATTATGTAAGGCCTGCGTGAGTGCAAGATTGGTATTCGACGTACAACAAGGCGATTGGAAATGCCAAATCTATTGATGAGAAGCAGAAGATGTTGGCTTTATTGGAAAATATCAAAACCATGCAATCACAATTTAATGTAGCCCAGAAAAAGGTGCGGGGCATACAATTAAAAACAAAACGGCTAAAACGCGAGTGCATTGGGAGGACTCCGTATCAGCTTCAGAAGACATATACGGACAGGAGTAATTAGCAACGTCAAGCATAAAAATATAAAGGCGTTCCTAGCTGACTCTAGAAACATATTCAAGAGAAGGATTCAAAACGCACTTGAAATGGACGAGGCTGTTAAAGTCAATACAGCGTTTTATGGAGAGTTTGCAATTGTATCTGGTTCCAAGCTTATGAATCAGTATAAATATTTCACGACGCCTAATGCTTCCATCTTTAGGGACACTAATCTAGACCAATGGTTTAAACGAAATGTCGCAGAACCAATCATGATCGAATTCGAACATTTCCAAGAGCGACATAGCGGTTGGAGTTTGAAAAATATGGTTAACTTGGGTGTTAACATTAAGAAATATAATTTAATGCGTGGGTCTTCGTACATTGAGCTGCAGTTGGAGATCAAACGGAAGCACGCATGTGTTAATCTGAAAAATGACGATCAAGCTTGCTTTGCATGCAGCATAATGGCGGCTTTACATCCAGTCGATCGAGACCATCAATGACTGTTCAAATATTCACATTACTTTTCAGTTTTGAATCTAAAAAGTATCCAGTTCCCGATGACTCTTAAACAAATCAAGAGCTTTGAGTCACAAAATAATATCTCAGTTAATGTCTACACGTTGAAACTCAACAAGCGCAAGTTTTACTATTCTTATATTGATATCAGAAAACAGAAAATATAGACATGTGAATCTCCTAATGATCCACAACTATGACGAAAATATGGAAAACTTTAAATAAGCTGATAAAATAGAAAAATTCAACTCACATTATGTATGGATTAAATATCAAAGTCGACTGTTTTCCTCGCAGCTAGTTCTGATCATGCAAAAAATACCTTTGTGGTCTTTGCCTACACTACTTTAGTATGAAGAATACGCAACAGCAACATGTTGATGACTGTAAGAAAAAGCAATTATGTGTGCCTCGCCTGCCTAAAGAAGAAGAAAAGATACTTCGTTTCAAGAATTCTAAGACAAAGTTAAAATGCCATTTATCATATATGCAGATCTGAAATGTATTCTAACTACTGGAGAAGAGAAGAAGTATCACGACCATGTGCCATACAGTTTTGGATATTATGTGAAATGAAACTGCGATGACTCATTATCGTTTTATCAATCACATCGAGGTATAGACTATTAGTAGGAAATGGGGGCTTCTGTGACCACATTTGCTCCAGCATCCACATTAGCTTCCTCATCTGGACCAAATAGTTTTCTTCGACCAACAATTTTTATCTTTCGATGACACCACACGCAAAGGGGTTCCGCTAAACATTGTATATTTGCCTAATAAAGAACCTTTCGGATCATTTAAAACCGTGGGTCCTAGAACCTATAACAACCATATATTCCCAAAAGTGGTAGACATGCAACTACGCAACAGTGAGTGGGAGAATAAGGATTCTCTCGAATACCGACAAGAAGAAGTCGATCAAACTAACAGGATATGTATGCAGGTTACAGTGGGAAAGCTGCGATTAAAAGATTGTAATAAGTTGCAAGAATTACACGAAAGAATGGATCTGGTTGTCGATGGAATTAAATATTTTATATATAGAGACAAACTTCGGTACATTTTGCAGTTCGAAAACCTAGACGGTCTCTATGTATCAAACTATTGGCTAGAAAAAGAGATAGAGGACTTGGGTGTTAATTTAAAATTTAAGCTGCGAATAAAATTAGATAAAATTAAAACTACTCCAAACAAACATAAAGAAATGACTGTGTTCTGTGAATAACTTTGTATTAAAATTAACTTTAAATGGCTCCACGCTTTGTATTAATAATTTTTAAATTTTGTTATGTATGTCAGAATAAATATTTAGAATAGTATTACATTGCTTTTTGTTTACAAAATGCTGTAACGTTGTTACGAAATAGCAGTCGCACAGAGAGAGATGCGCATGGGTAGAGGCGCGCATGGGTTGGAATGCGCATGGGCAGGGGTACGCACGGGCAGGGGTGTGCATGGTAAGGTATGCGCATGAGCTGGGATGTGTCTGGGCGTACACGAGTGAAGCGGATGCTAACAGTACCCAAACACCTAATTCCTATTTGGTATGGAGTACTTGCCGGCGTATGTATCCGAAGTAAAAAGACACGATTTGTACACGCAGCTTATTAATAAAATTAGTTTATCGAGCGAAGATGACTAGCGTTACGTCATCCTGGAAGCATATCAATCTACGCATGGGGGCATAAAGATATAGGTCTAAGATAGTTGTTTATATTTGTAAAGATTTTGTAAATCTATTGTATATATTATATTTAAGATTCCATAATTTTTAAGTTCTTCTTCCACCTTCCCTTCTTCCAAATACTTCCTGCTTCTATTCTGGTTGACAGGAAATACGTATTATCCCCACGTGGTGTTCGCGGAACACAGCGCTTTTAGATTTCTCGGGAAATAGATGGTTAAAGCATATGTCTTGGGTAGCGCGAAAAGGTTCTAAAGATGGAGTTAAATAAAGATGGGCAAAAATTAGAGGTTTGGGTCTTTAAAAGGCGTAACTTTGTATGGGGTGGTCCTATTTAAAATCTATTTACAGGTTTGGGCTCCCTAGAAAAATCTAATATTAGTTGATACCAAACAAAATATAGTTATCTTAAAAGAGTGACTATCCCGCGGATAATAAATACAATATACCGCTTGCGATAAAAAAGTTGTTGGGAAATTTAAAGACGAATTTAATGGGGATCTAGTATTATACTTTGTTGGTAGTAGGGCTAAGTCCTACTGTATTGTAAACTCGAAAGACACGATGAACAAAACTAAAGGGGGTCTCACAAAGTGTACTTAAGTAAAATCGAGAGTCCTACAACCTATAACGAGCATATATTCCAAAAGGGGTGGGCATACAACTACGTAACAGTGCGTGGGAGAATAAGAATTCCCTCCAATAAAAAATTAAAATTTCCATGTACGTAGCATCAGTCATTGGGAAATGGTAGAAATGTTAAACCTATAAAGGCGATTATTAATTGTGGTTTAGAAAAATAGTAGTTTTCTTGGACTAAATAAAATAACTTAGACTGATTAATGTAGATAGTTACATATTCTCGTTCACATCCACAAACATCTGCTTACGTCCACATACGGACATGGCGATGCCGGTAGTTTTTGTTTAACAAATAGTATAAAAGATACGTTTGGTGTTAGTATGTGGAAGCCCATCAGATCGTTGGATTCAAAAAGAAGGGTGCGGCGAAATGTATGGTGGTTCCCGTTAGAATAATCGAAAGTGGTTAATCGATCGTATTAGATGTTTAAATATGTGAAAGTGTAAAAGCCTACATAAGCAAAATTTAATTATCAGAGAAAAATGTGCGCGATGTACTATACTTATAAAGAAAGTATAGAATGGTGCTTTGCAGCGGTCCTAGCAGTAAAAATGCTACTGACTTTTTCAAGCAACTACAAGAATAGCAGTAGCGCAGAAAAGGGGTATGCATGTATTATACAGTGCACTGCTACTATAAAATATGATAGTTTACCGGTAGCTCAAACGTGTAGTTGATCACGACTTATAGATCACTCGGAGGTTTAAAATTCTGAGGCCATTGTCGTTTGAAAAATGTTTGGAAATTATCAAAACGGGGGCAGGTAGAAGTATTAGTTAGATGGATGATTGACCGAGTTTTTCTACCTTTTACGAAGGAATCGGAAGTTGACAGATAATGAGCATCTAATTCTTTATTTGGGTGGTATCGAGTACTTGCCTGTTCTAGAAATAATTACGTGCTACCGACCGCTATGCGGAAGATTTGGTTCTAGGAAATGAGCAACCTACGAAAGCACAGAATACTCGGTATTAATGCTAACTGGTTTAGTGACCGCGCTTGTGCACTCTTCGAGTGTCTTCGGCAATCTTCGATTGTTTTCAAAAAAATATTCAAGCCTGCCATTTCCGAAAATATGACGTAAAAGTTATTTAAAATTAAATTGCTTTATTAGTAAGTATCCTGTAGACAACAAGTTTGGTATTCCCTTAGTAGAGGTTTAAAGTGTTTTATTACGTTTTTGTTTATAGTAGCACTGCATCTTCTACCGCACGATTTGCAGCCAATTTGTGTGCGTGACCTACCGCCCTTTTGGATTTTAAAATATGCTTGCGATGTGATTGCTAACCCGTATAACATCGAAGACGTTTCCGGCGTTTCTACTGACTGCATTCGCAGCATGGACGATACGAACCGGGCGCATGCATTAGTGCTAAATGTACTGGACGAGCAGCAAGGATTGGTAAAAGATGACATCATTTAGTTCCCCGCTGAATCCTTAACTTCGTCGGCTGTCTTCGGAAACCTTCGGTTTACATTCTATAGGGAACGTAAAGCAGGTACGCAAGCATAAACTTTTTAGTTATAAGTTAGTTTGCTTACAAGTTTTACCAAAGTCCTATAGTACTGATTTTGTTTTGTACTAAAATGCCTCCGAAAATATTTTTAATTGCAACTCTTGCGGTGCTTTCTATACCTGGTAAAATGCTCTCAAACGGCACCATAACAAATGTAGTGGTGTAACATCGTCCACGGTTAAGCTTATACATCCGTCAGCAGCAAAGTACTTAAACTGTGTGTGTCTTGCGGTATCGCTTTTACGAGAATGGAGAACTTACTACGGTACAAGGAAATACAGCACGGCATGTCATTAAGCCGTAAACGTTCAGCTCCGCCAGCTGTTAAAGGGTCTTGTACGAAACAACCACGAATTATGTGTAACGTATGCGATTTCGAAATGGAAAAGACTACGTATGCCGCACACTTGAGGAGCAATAGACATAAAAATGCAACAGTTACCGCTACTAGCGATGATGGCGTAGAAATGGTTAGCACAGAGTTTAACAACCGTATGGCTAGCTATCGCATAAAGAACGCTAGTGTCAACGATGGAGTGTCCAAGTCTCTTTGGAAGCAGAAAGAGCGATTTATTCGACTAATTAATGAAAAAAGAACACAACATACAGCAATAAAAGTTAATTGCGAACTCTACGGCGTCTACACCAAAATGGTAGAAGAGACTACCGATTTGAAATCCTTTAACACAAAAATATGGTTATAACATCTTCTAGTAATCTGGAAAATATGTACGAGGTCTTAAGCGAAACCATGAGAACAAAATCAGAGGAATTTGAAACACGTGGGTTCGGATGGTCTTTGGAAAAGGTGCTCTATTTAGAAATAAATATTGATAAGTATAAGCCGATGTGAGGAGTTCTAGGTTAAGAATAAAAATTATGAATATGTATTTAGAAATGTGGTTTACAAAATTTAAACTGTATTAGTAAAAAATATTATACACCGCTTTCACATGTAATTCGGGCGATGATGACGTTAAATTCGACCTTCCCATTTATATATTAAAAACACATTACATTGGAATGTTTTACATTATTCTCATATTGTTAGATTAACGACAATATGTCTTATTGACCGAAAACACGTTTCCTCTCCTTTTAAACAGCACACTAATCTTTTTTTTTGTTACAGGTATTTTTAAACACATTAATGTCTTTTTTCTTACAGGTTACTTACAGCTGCTTGGATTCTGGTTAAAAAATTTATAAGGACGGTTAGAAATCGCTGCTGGTAAAAAATCTTAAAATAAGGGTAGCTCCCTGGGGGATTATGCTATCTGAAAAATTTCTAAAAATTCAGGTAGCTGAGAAAAATCTAATGTTAATTGATACCAAACAAGATATATTTATCACGTGGGTGGAAATGGCCTGTCGAAGAAAACTATTTAGTCCAGAATGTTAGCGGTAAAAAAATCTTAAAATTGGGATAGCTCTCTGGGGGATGATGCTATCTAAAAAATTCTTAGAGATCCGGGTAGCTGAGAGAAATCTAATATTAATTGATACCAAACAAGATATATTTATCTCGAAAGATGAAAATGGTTAGTCGAAGAAAACTATTTGGTCCAGATTGACATTTAAACAGCAAGCGGACTTTGAAAATGCAACTCATTGCCATATATGTGAAAAACCGTTTGCCTTAAAAGATAAAAGAAGGGCGCGACCATGAACTCTTAGTGACCACTAGCAACTACAAAGCATCGGTGCATGAAAGTTGTAATATTAAGTAGCAAGATTTCCATATAATTCGAGTAGTGTTTTACAATCTGAGTGGTTATGATAGCCACTTCATTATTAAAAGCATCGCTGTTGATTTGGATGGCAGTGTAGATGTGCTACCGGCACGAAGGAAAAATATATTACCTTTACAAAACATTTACCCGAAAACATGATCAATTATAGATTTATCGATAGCTTGCGGCTTTATGAGTTCATCCTTAGAAACATTGGGATCTTATCTGAACAAATATCCTCTACTAAAAGTGAATTTATTGATTTATGTAAAGATCAGTTTAAATTATTAACTCGAAAAGGAGTATATCCGTATGATTTCGTTGATTCTTCTGAAAAAACTTAATTATACTTCATTACTAGTCATCAAGACTTTTAGAACAAGCTGGAAGGTAAAGGAATTACGAAGAAACTGTATGTATGCACATGCCCCAGAAGGTGTGGGGGGCATTTAGTATTCAAAAGTTGGGCCAATGTTCGGATTTATACCTTAAAACTGATAGTATTGGTCGAAGTTTTTGAACAATTCCGTACAAGCTGTCATACGCTGTTTTGTCATATCCTCGGATAGTGAAAGATACAAGATACAACAAAAAGATTTGTGAAAGCAACCGATGTGAAAGATGTATGTTACCTTGTTAATCAAAGAAGCACTATTGTTTTTAAACCCAGAGAAGAAAAAATTAGTTTCCGTAAAAGGTGATTAGCAGACGTGATGGACCTCAAAGAAGGTGTGACGTCATGACTAAAGAGTTTGCAGTTAATCTTGTAAATTATGCTTTTTCCAATTCCTTATAAAGCATAGAAGATACGCAACGTAAAACTAGTGTACGATACAAAAATTGGCGTATCAATAAGATGGATAACCTAGTTGAAACAACAGATGCAGCAAGTAAACAATACGTGGACACGGAATTGATGAGACATTTTCATTCCTTATTCAAAGGCACTCATGACCTGAACAGTAAATTTACGACTATGCATGGAATAATATGAAAAAATCTTGAATAATTAGTAAAAGCTTATAGATCGCTTTACTATGCGAGTAGTGAGGAGGATAATAAAAAATTATATACACCAAATATAAATATACAAAATCCCACATTTAAAATATCACAAGCTGTTACGGATTACCTTAGTAGTGTAGAAATCTTGATAAAAACTAGTAAAGCTAGTTTAGCCTTAGTGTAAACAATCATGAATAAGGAAACGGTTGTAAACGAACTATTTAAATCGGTACGAAAAAACTTTTCACGTTGGCATACAATACTGAAGCACGTGAAACGCGACCTTTTTCAGGTGGACTTCCGCGAAATGGAACCTTATTCTCGCGTAAATAAAAGTAATAGATACATTCTGATTGTGCTAGACTGTTTCACGAAATATACTTTAGCTGAATCATTAAAAAATAAAACTGCTCCGGAAGTTGCAAATGCAATGAAAAAAATACTGGAAAAAATGTTGCAAGGTTATTTTACCACGAAAGTCAATTTGCAAACAGATCGAGAGCTTGAGTCCTATAACCGCTGGTTCAAAGAACTTATGCAAAAATACAAAATAAATAATTATTTTATATATTCTGCAATCAAAGCCGGCTTTTGCGAAAGATTGATAAGAAGAAATTGTACAGAAGATTTTACTCGCAAGGTAGTTATAAATGGCTGAATATTTTACCGAAAGTTGTGGAAGAATATAATAATACACCACAACGAGCTATTAACATGACACCCATGGAAGCAGAACGACATCCGGAAAGAATACAAATTAATTTAGACGTTTGTGTTGCAAGCCCAAAAAAACTACATCGTATTGGAGATATAGTAAGTATATCGAAATATAAAGCCGTCTTTGACAAAGAATTTCATTCAAATTGAAGCACCGAACTGTTTAAAATTGTTAAAGTGCAACAAACGAGACCAATAACTTACTCATACAAGATTTAGATGAACGGCTAATTCAGGGGTGTTTATACTCCGAAGAAATTCAGACCACAGCTGCACCCTACACGTACCTAGTGGAAAAAGTTATACAAAAAACGTAATCATGGCCAGGAACTTTTAGTAGTCTGGTTGGGTGAAGGAGAACGTTGGAGAATTTACTGCAAGTTTGATTAAGAATCAATCATCGACAAGGGTTTCAACTAGCGAGTTCTTTATAAAGGAGGTAGCTATTTTGAATGTGAAAAAAAAATTGTGGCATGAGATCCTTGAAATGCCTTTGGACTCAACTTATCTTAGCGAAAATTTCAAGAAATACAACGCATGTCTGCAAAAGTATCAACATGGACTTAGTTGGGACAACCATCGACAAATAGGTTATCACCCTTACATTTAACGCCATATATAAAAAAGATAGTCCCACCAAAATGTATGTATAGGGTACACAAAAACAAAATATTATATCCTGATATCTACAGTACAACCATTTTGAGAATTTGAAAAAGTTTGATATTGCAAAATTAAAATCTTTAAGAAAAAACTATGGGCAATTTGGTTGTTACATTTTACACTTGGAAAACCATTTAACACGTGTCAAGCATAATGTTGTACTTATTCAGAAAGCATTATCATGTATATTTTAAGTTTAATAAATTTTTTACTGTGGTGTTGCTTTAATTCTGTTTCGCTCTATTATATAGAATTGGGCTTATCAGCCTATACAAGCAAAACGGATTTTTAAAATATATTCCAGACGTGTTTTGTTATACGTTCGCCTCTAGTTTACGGCGCAAATTCAAATTAGTTTAAAAACACTCAAAGCCTTCAAAAGTATTTCAAATTACAAAGTAGTAGGAGGAATATAGCAATCCTGCCGCCTCTTTTCCACCCGATTCCCTCATTTCCACACAGATTTACATGTAAATTCCCATAAGGTGGAAATGAAGAGGTGGAAGTGATAGTTTGGTGGAAATGAGGAAAATCCCTCCTTTCCACACACATTTACATGTAAATTTCCATAAGGCGGAAATGAGGAGAATCCCTCATTTCCACACACATTTACATGTAAATTCCCATAAGGCAGGAATGAGGAGAATCCCTCATTTCTACACTCATCTGGACCAAATAGTTTTCTTCGACTGTATGTAAATCCCATAAGGAGGGAAATGCGGAGATGAACTCCACATTTCCACACACAATCCACATTTGCTCCCACATCTGGCGACAGTAATAAATAACATTACCATCTTAAATTTTGCACAATAGTTTTCTTCGACTAACCGATGAATCTTTCGAGATAACCCTATCTTGTTTGGTATCAATTAATATTAGAATTTTCTCAGCTACCCGAATCTCTAGGAATTTTTTAGATGGCATCACCCCCAAGGGAGCTACCCCAATTTTAAGATATTTTGCCGATAACGATTTTATGATCGTCCTTATAAATTTTTTAGCCATGTGACACATCTTGCTAGTCTAGAATTTTACACAGAATTCGAATCTGCAAACAGATTTAAAATCGAACCATCCCTTACAAAGTTACTCCTTTAAAGTCTCAAACCTCTTTAAATTGTTTTGCTCATCTATAACATATGCTTTAAACAACCATTTACCTAGAAATCTAAAACCGCAAGGATTTTAGAAATGAGTTCTTTATAAGCCATAAGTGTTTAATATTTAAAACTATTTTTTCAAACAGTAATGTGCTGTTTTCAGAATGTCGCAAAAACCCATGACTTTTAAAAAAATTTCTGGTTTAACAATTTCCTAAATAATTACGTCACAAATTATGCTCAATGCTAAATAGTTAGAAAATACATTCGTTTTACAAACTAATTGCTTTACAATTATGCGACGTATAGTGAAAGCTATGTAAACTTATCTTTTTTATTAATTAGCGGCTATATGTTTTGAAAAATACAATAGATATGCTCAATGCCATCCATTAGAATCATCGCACCATTGCTGGAGGGTTTATTAATCATACTATGAGCGCTCTAGTATGGTCGTCCTTATAAATTTTTTAACCATGTGACACATCTTGTTAGTCTAAAATTTTACGCAGAATTCGAATCTGCAAACAGATTTGCAATAGGATCAGCCCTTACAAAGTTACACTTTTAAAGTCCTGAACCTCTAAATTTTGCTCTTTGCTCTATAACATAACAAATAGCTTTCTTCGACTAGCCATTGCATCTTTCGAGATAAACCTATCTTGTTTGGTATCAATTAATATTAGATTTTTTTCAGTTACCCAAATTTCTAGGAATTTCTTAGATTGCATCATCCCCCAGAGAGCTAGATAGATAGATAGATAAATTACTTTATTGTGGACTATACGTAGGCCAGAGCCCATACTAGCCGTACATTATATTATTTACATGTGTTTAAGATCTTAAAATCCATAATTCCTGACAACCGGGGTTGTTAAAGATTTGGTGAAGGGGATTTGTGCCCCTACCTTTGTCGTCGACTGTGCACGTAAAGTGGGGCTGATTGTGTGCATAGTGCGAGTGTAAGTGTGATGTGGTAGTGAATTGCAAGAGTGTATATTAAGTGTGTTAGTGCCGCTGATTGTGGGTGGTCTGTTTGGTTAAAAGGATTTCATTTAGGAAATGGTTTAATTCTTGAGGGTAGTTGGTGACTAGGAAGTTTATGTTAGGAAGTGGGGAGAACGGGTCAAAGTTTGTAGATTGCTTGAGGTTGATTTGTAGTAGAGAGGTTAGGGGACAGGAGTATATCAGGTGTTGTGGGGTTTCTAGAGATTGATTGTTGCAAGGACAGTGAGGAGAAGGAGTTAAATGGAATTGATGTAGTTTATTACGGAAGTTTCCATGGCCGGACAAAAATTGTATTGTAGGGGGATTAGAGAAAGGAATATGTGGAGGGATGTTTGTGATATCCGGGAAGATATCAAATGTATATCTGCCGGTGGTGGCACGGGACCAAAGATCTTGCCAGGAATGGAGTAGAGAGTTATGTATTCGCGATTTTATGTCAGTTTTAGGATTTTAAGGATTTTTGCCGATAGCGATTTTATGGTCGTCCTTATAAATTTTTTAACCATGCAATACATCTATTGAAGACCGTCATATAAATCAAAACCAACTTCTATTATATGGTGGTGAAAATTTGGTGGAAATTCGTCTAACCTATAGGTTGTCTTACCAACTAGTTGGTTGATATTTAATTGTGGTATTCGCACTCTACAATGTTCCAAAAGCTACATTTTATACGAAACTCAGATCAAACGGAAATCGTGTACAAAATTTGGAAATGTATACTACACATTTGTCAATTAAAAGGAGGAAAAAGTGACTTTTGTGTGTGTATTAGTTTTAATGAATAAAAATATATTTCTATGTGTAGTGTACTTGTTAAGTATTTGAATTGAAATATAATAATGGTTTCAAACGTTTTGGTTTTATTTATATATAATGGTATTGTTAGGATACAATAAAAATACAATACTTCCGTTACTCGGAAGCAGTAGCAGAATCTTGGTTTATGTAATATCATCGAAGTTGAACAAAAAAATTTTAAACTAAAAGGTATGTTTTAAACACGCAGTTGTACTCATTTCTATTAAAATTAAATGTAGCGCTCTTTGTTATAATTCTTTTAATAAGAACTTAGATACCTATTTCAAATGCGTGGACATTTTGAAAAATCAAACAATATCAATATATACTTTATATTTTATAACATGAACAAGCTAATATATACAAAAATAATTTCTAAATTCACATCATTCATTTCTTATGATAATAGTTGCGGTGGTTAAATTTTTACTTTAAAACTTACAATTTAGTATATATTCCATTTGAATATCTGCCAACAGTTTTATAAACCCCATCTCCTCGATTATTTCCATAAAATCATCCAGATCCTCAGGCATTGATAACACTGCAGTACAGTGCTGTATTGCTTTCTCGTATGACTGACACATAAGACATTTTTCTCCTTCTATCGAAAAGCGTTGCCCACATTCTGCTTTTTTTACTCGTAGAGCATTGCGAAATCTTCGAATAACCTCCCCAAAGTCTTTATACATATTTGTTATATTGTCTCTTTAAACTGTACAATCAACAAATAATAATTTCTACGCAAACAGCCCTTTTGTATGAACTACTCCTATTCGGATATGTACCGATTGTACCCGATTTGTGTGCACGCACGAAACAACCGGTAGGCTAAACAGAAACTGAATTATATTGTATCGCACGGTGTTATTATACCTGGTTGCTATAATTACGTAGTTTACTTTTAAATTAGGAGAAACCCAACGTCGTTTTTGACCTCGAGTTACATTTCAAACCAGTCTATTCACGTCGGTGAAAACCAATTAGCTTTTTGCTTACGCACTACAACTATAATTATCGTATGTATCACTTTAACTTTCACTTCTACTATAATTGTTTACAGACCAGTCTATGTACAATGTCCTTAAAACTATCTACATTAATATTCTTAACTACAAACTAAAAAGTTTACTCTTGCGTAGCTGCTTTATGTACCCTATAGAATGCAAACCGAAGGTTTCCGAAGACAGCCGAACGAAGTTGGGGATTCAGCGGGGAACTAAACGACGTCATCTTTTATCAATCCTTGCTACTCGTCCAGTACATTTAGCACCATGCGAATGTAGTTAGTAGAGTCATCGGAAACGTCTTCCATGTTATACAGGACAGCAATCGCATCGCGCGCATAATAAAAACCCAAACTCAATATTAAATTTTTGTTTTTGCATCTTAAAATTTCTTTTACAAACTTCTTTATCATCTTTACCATTTGAGTAGATAGGTGTTGCTGTACATCTTAGAGTACTTCCTGTGCACATTGCCGCAGTTTGTAAATTAGTTGTTTGTATATCAGAGATGTAACTGTCTACACTTTTATTTCTTTTACTCTGCGATCGTATGAGATGGTCGCGCAATGTCGACTTTGGAATCCTAAACTTCTTACTAGCAGAGTACATTGTTGCAACACCTCGTTTAACCTCATTAAGAGCTTCTTGCAAACATTCCTTGGTATACGTTTTTCTAGAAATCATTTTCAAGTTACAATGCTTTACGGTTCAATATCCCAGATAAACTAAAGTAATAATATTGTAGCCAGTGAATATAAAACCGATCGAGTTTAACATAATTCGATCTATATCTGTAGTTGAAGTATAACTATTTAGAAACGTATAAGAGAATAAACTGTAATATGCAGGAATATAGTGACAGAAATTTCTCCAAAAAACTACGGTTTAAAATTTAAACATCGCCTCGGAATTCGACAGACATCTATTACTTGATTATTACATAACATTGTCTTTATTTATAAAAGGCTGTGACGTTACCCCGAAATAGCAGTCGCACAGAGAGGGGTTCGCATGGGCAGTGCGCATGGGCAGGGGTGCGCACGCGCAGGGGTACGCATGGGCAGGGGTGTGCATGCGCAGGGGTTCACACGCGCAAGGGCGCGCATGAGCAGGGGTGTGCACGCGCAGGGGTGTGCGTGGGCAGTGGTGCGTGCGCATGGGTGCGCATGGGCAAGGGGTGCGCATGGACTGGGATGTGTTTGGGCGTACAAAAGGGAAGCGGATGTTAACAGTCACCAAGCATCTAATTCTTTATTTGGTAACGAGTACTTGCCGGTGTATGTATCCGGAGTAAAAAACACGATTTGTACATGCAGATTATTAATAAAATTAGTTTATCGAGCGAAGATGACAAGCGTAACGTCATTCCTGGAAGCATAACAACATACACATGGTGGGCATAAAGATATAAATCTAAGATAGTTGTATAGATTTTGTAAATCTATTGTATATATTAGTTTTAAGAATCCATAATTTTTAAGTTCTTCGCCCACCTTACAAATCCTTCCTGTTTCTATCTCGGTTGACAGAATATACGTGTTACCTCCACGTTGTGTTCGCGGGACACCGCGGTTTTAGATTTCTAGAAAAATGGTTGGTTAAAGCATATGTGTTGGGTAGTAAAAAAAAGCTTTTAAAGATGTAGTTAAATAAAGATGAATAAAAATTAGAGGTTTGGGTCTTTAAAAGGCGTGACTTTGTATTGGGATGGTGCTATTTAAAATCTATTTACAGGTTTGGACTCCCTAGAAAAATCTAATATTAGTTGATACCAAAAAAGATAATTATGTATATATCTTAAAAGAGTGACTACCCCAAGAATAATAAATACAATATACCGCTTGTCAACAAAAAGTTGTAGGGAAATTCAAAGACAACTTTAATGGGGGTCTAGTATTAGAATTCGTTGGTAGTAGGTCCAAGTCCTACTGTATTGTAGGCGAGAAAGACACGATTAAAAAGATTAAAGGGGTCTCACGAAGTGAAGTGCAACCAATTTGTGTACGTGTGCTACAACCCTTTTGGGTTTTTATTATGCGCTCGATGCGATTGCTGTCCTGTATAACATGGAAGACGTTTCCGATGACTCTACTAACTACATTCGCATGGTGCTAAATGTACTGGACGAGTAGCAAAGATTGATAAAAGATGACGTCGTTTAGTTCCCCGCTGAATTCTCAACTTCGTTCGGCTGTCTTCGGAAACCTTCGGTTTGCATTCTATAGGGTACATAAAGCAGCTACGCAAGAATAAACTTTTTAGTTTGTAGTTAAGAATATTGATGTAGATAGTTTTAAGGACATTGTACATAGACTGGTTTGTAAACAATTATAGTAGAAGTGAAAGTTAAAGTGATACATCCGATAATTATAGTTGTAGTGCGTAAGCAAAAAGCTAATTGGTTTTCACCGACGTAAATAGACTGGTTTGAAATGTAACTCGAGGTCAAAAACGACGTTGGGTTTCTCCTAATTTAAAAGTAAACTACCTAATTATACCATCCAGGTATAATAACACCGTGCGATACAATATAATTTAGTTTCTGTTTAGCCTACCGGTTGTTTCGTGCGTGCACACAAATCGGATACAATCGGTACATATCCGAATAGGAGTAGCTCATATAAAAGGGCTGTTCGCGTAGAAATTATTATTTGTTGATTGTACAGTTTAAAGAGACAATATAACAAATATGTATAAAAACTTTGGGTAGGTTATTCGAAGATTTCGCAATGCTCTACGAGTAAAAAAAGCTGAATGTGGGCAACGCTTTTCGATAGAAGAAGAAAAAAGTCTTATGTGTCAGTCATACGAGGAAGCAATACGGCACTGTACTGCTGTGTTAGCAATGCCTGAGGATCTGGACAATTTTATGGAAATAATTGAGGAGATGGGGTTTATAAAACTGTTGGCAGATATTCAAATAGAATATATACTAAATTGTAAGTTTTAAAGTAAAAATTTAACCACCGCAACTATTATCATAAGAAATGAATGATGTGAATTTAAAAATTATTTTTGTATATATTAGCTTGTTCATGTTATAAAATATAAAGTATATATTGGTATTGTTTGATTTTTCAAAATGACCACGCAACTGAAATGGGTATCTAAGTTCTTATTAAACGAATTATAACAAAGAGCGCTACATTTAATTTTAATAGAAATGAGTACAACTGCGTGTTTAAAACATACCTTTTAGTTTAAAATTTTTTTGTTTAACTTCGATGATATTACATAAACCAAGATTCTGAAACTGCTTCCGAGTAACGGAAGTATTGTATTTTTATTGTATCCTAACAATACCATTATATATAAATAAAACCAAAACGTTTGAAACCATTATTATATTTCAATTCAAATACTTAACAAGTACACTACACATAGAAATATATTTTTATTCATTAAAACTAATACACACACAAAAGTCACTTTTTCCTCCTTTTAATTCACAAATGTGTAGTATACATTTCCAAATTTTGTACACGATTTTCGTTTGATCTGAGTTTCGTATAGAGTGTAGCTTTTGGAACATTGTAGAGTGCGAGTACCACAATTAAATATCAACCAACTAGTTGGTAAGACAACCTATAGGTTAGACGAATTTCCACCAATTTCTCACCACCATATAATAGAAGTTGGTTTTGATTTATATGGCGGTCTTCAATAGATGTATTGAATGGTTAAAAAATTTATAAGGACGACCATAAAATCGCTATCGGCAAAAATCCTTAAAATTATGGTAGCTCTCAGTCCACCTCACCAATCCAACACGAAGACTAATCATTAACCACATCATAATCCCGATCATCAGATACGCAGTAGATTCTTGGCTCCCGCTTACACCCCACTCCTCCAGACGTACGCTCAACACGATCATAAAACCTTTCCTACTCTACACCTCAAGAGCGTACAGAACCACCTCCACAGCGTACTTGTATACCCTGCTTCAAATCCCTCCGATCGAAATCCAACTAAACTCCTCACTTCAAATCCGAAACCTCAAACATAACCTACCAATCATCCTACACGACAGAACACTTCACTATGACGAATACCGTACTCTTCCTAAAACTGACATAAAATCGCGAATACATAACTCCCTACTCCATTCCTGGCAAGATCTTTGGTCGCGCTCCACCACCGCCGGATATACATTTGATATTTCCCTGATATCACAAACATCCCTCCACATATTCCTTTCTCTAATCCCCCTACAATACAATTTCTGTCCGGCCATGGAAACTTCCGTAATAAACTACATCAATTCCATTTAACTCCTTTTCTTCACTGTCCTCTCTAGAAACCCCACAACACCTGATATACTCCTGTCTCCTAACCTCTCTACTACAAATCAACCTCAAGCAATCTACAAACTTTGACCCGTTCTCCCCACTTCCTAACATAAACTTCCTAGTCACCAACTACCCTCAAGAATTAAACAATTTCCTAAATGAAATCCTTTTAACCAAACAGACCACCCACAATCAGCGGCACTAACACACTTAATATACACTCTTGCAATTCACTACCACATCACACTTACACTCGCACTATGCACACAATCAGCCCCACTTTACGTGCACAGTCGACGACAAAGGTAGGGGCACAAATCCCCTTCACCAAATCTTCAACAACCCCGGTTGTCAGGAATTATGGATTCTAAGATCTTAAACACATGTAAATAATGTAATGTACGGCTAGTATGGGCTCTGGCCTAGGTATAGTCCACAATAAAGTAATTTATCTATCTATCTATCTAGCTCTCTGGGGGATGATGCAATATAAGAAATTCCTAGAAATTCAGGTAGCTGAAAAAAATCTAATATTAATTGATACGAAACAAGATAGGTTTATCTCGAAAGATGCAATGGCTAGTCGAAGAAAACTATTTGTTATGTTATAGAGCAAAGAGCAAAATTTAGAGGTTCAGGACTTTAAAAGTGTAACTTTGTAAGGGCTGATCCTATTGCAAATCTGTTTGCAGATTCGAATTCTGCGTAAAATTTTAGACTAACAGGATGTGTCACATGGTTAAAAAATTTATAAAGACGACCATACTAGAGCGCTCATTGTATGATTAATAAACCCTCCAGCAATGATGCGATTCTAATGGATGGCATTGAGCATATCTATTGTATTTTTCAAATTATATAGCCGCTAATTAATAAAAAAGATAAGTTTACATAGCTTTCACTATACGTCGCATAATTGTAAAGCAATTAGTTTGTAAAACGAATGTATTTTCTAACTATTTAGCATTGAGCATAATTTGTGACGTACTTATTTAGGAAAATGTTAAACCAGAAAAATTTTAAAAGTCATGGGTTTTTGCGACATTCTGAAAACAGCACATTACTGTTTGAAAAAATAGTTTTAAATATTAAACACTTATGGCTTATAAAGAACTCATTTCTAAAATCCTTGCGGTTTTAGATTTCTAGGGAAATGATTGTTTAAAGCATATGTTATAGATGAGCAAAACAATTTAAAGAGGTTTGAGACTTTAAAGGAGTAACTTTGTAAGGGATGGTCCGATTTTAAATCTGTTTGCAGATTCGAATTCTGTGTAAAATTCTAGACTAGCAAGATGTGTCACATGGCTAAAAAATTTATAAGGACGATCATAAAATCGTTATCGGCAAAAAATCTTAAAATTGGGGTAGCTCCCTTGGGGGTGATGCTATCTAAATATTCCTAGAGATTCGGGTAGCTGAGAAAATTCTAATATTAATTGATACCAAACAAGATAGGGTTATCTCGAAAGATGCATTGGTTAGTCGAAGAAAGCTATTGTGCAAAATTTAAGATGGTAATGTTATTTATTACTGTCGCCAGATGTGGGAGCAAATGTGGATTGTGTGTGGAAATGTGGAGTTCATCTCCGCATTTCCCACTTTATGGGATTTACATATAGTCGAAGATAAGTATTTGGTCCAGATGAGTGTGGAAATGAGGCATTCTCCTCATTTTCGCCTTATGGAAATTTACATGTAAATGTGTGTGGAAATGAGGGATTTTCCTCATTTCCACCAAACTATCACCTCCACCTCCTCATTTCCACCTTATGGGAATTTACATGTAAATCTGTGTGGAAATGAGGGAATCGGGTGGAAAAGAGGCGGCAGGATTGCTATATTCCTCCTACTCACAGTTTTAAATTCAAGATGTGGATAAAATGCTAGTTATAATAAAATTTCTCGTTATTTACAAAGTTTTTAGATAACACAACAATTTCGAATGGACCTGCACCTTGCCGAAGTTCTAAATTACTAGAACAGGTGAAATGGCTTGCGTGTTCTAATGAGCTAAAGAGCCAAACTACAGCTCCAACCAAAGTAGTACGGTCGTTAGTGAGGAACCAGACTAAGACAGGTCCCCGAAAGAGGGCAGCGGCTCTTTCGGTACTTAGATTGGCAGAGACCATAGGGGTCGGTATGGCAGTCTAAGACACACAACCGCGATGTGGAAGGCAACGGGAAACCACCACATTAATCTCCCAAGTACACAGCGTACTTAAATTGATACAAACATGATGGCATTCTCTGGGGTAAAAGATTCCGAGTTAAAATAGTCCCCATTCGGATCTCCGGGAGGACTACTTCGGAGGATGCGATCGGAAAGTTAAAATAAGAGTAGGGAACATTCTGCGAGTCGGAGCGTGGAATGTTAGAAGTATGAAGCAAGTAGGTAAGCTAGAGAACCTAAAATCGAAATGAATAGGTTATCACTAGACATAGTAGGGATCAGCGAAGTTCGGTGGCCAGAGGCGGGGATTTTGGAGTGGAGACTTCAGGGTAATTCATACAGGAGCAGAGGAAGGAAATTTGGGTGTGGGGATAGTTATGCGGAAAAGATAGGATACTGTGTAGAAAATTACTTACAAAAGAACGAAAGAGTACTCATGGTTAGATTAGAATCTAAACCGGTAAACACAGTAATAATACAAGTATACATGCCCACCTCTAGCTACAGTGACGAAGAGGTAGAAGCCATCTACAAAGATATCGAAGACATATTAAGATACGTAAAGGACATGAAAATTTAATAATTACGGGGATTTTAATGCCGTGGTAGGTGAGGGTAGGGAAGGAGCGGTAGTAGGTTTATTTGGTTTAGGTACGAGAAACGACAGGGAAATAGGCTGGTAGAATTTTGCGACAAGAACAATTTAATCATCACAAACACATTATTTCAACATCATGCTAGAAGACGATATACGTGGAAGATGCCAGGAGATATAGGAAGATATCAAATAGATTACATTCTTGTTAGACAACGGTTTAGGAATCAAGTAAAGACTGTAGAAGCTACCCAGAAGCAGATATAGATACTGACCACAACATCGTAATTATGAAGGCCGCGCTTAAATTTAAAAATCTGAAAAAAGGAACGGAAAAAGGCACTTGGACTTAGAGAAACTAAAAGATAAAGATATTCAAGTAAGATTCGAAAAAGTCAAATGAATTGCTGAATGATATCGGGAAAATATCTGAAACTAAGGAAGTAGAAACAGAATGGAATAACATTAAATCCAGCCTAGACATGGCGGCCAGAGATATTCTGGGGTATACACAAAAAGAAAATAAGAAACCATGGATAACAAAGGATATCGTGAATTTAATAGAAGAAAGACGAAAATACAAAAATAAATCAGACGAAACAGGAAAACAAAGATACAAAGCCATAAAATGGGAAATTATTCGAAAATGCAGGAAAGCTAAAGAACAATGGATTGATGAAAAGTGCAAAGAGGTACAAACAAAGATGGAAATAGGAAAGGCAGACGAAGCATACAAATTAATTAGAATGAATTTTAGGGATATAAAACCGTATAGTAAAAATATAAGGGACGCACAAGGAAACGTCATTATAGAAAACGTAGAGAAAGTGAGTAGATGGCAAGAATATATAGAGAATTTATATGCAGGAGAGGAACTAACTGCATTAGAACAGGAATCAGACATTGAAAATGATGACTTGGGATATCCTATACTTCGAGACGAGTTTGAATTAGCATTAAAGAGTCTGAAAATGGTAAGGCGCCGGGTACAGATAAGGTGCAAGCAGAAACTCTAAAGGCCGCTGGACAAGCAGTAACAGAACGTCTCTTCCAACTTGTAAGCTATATGTATGAGACAGGCGAGATACCCAAAGATTTCAAACGTAGCATCATAGTAACTATACCAAAAAAGAAAGGCGCGGATAGATGTGAAAATTTTCGTACAATAAGTTTGACAGCACACGTGTCAAAAATATTAACTAGAATTGTGCAAAGACGAATGGAAAAACGAGCTGAAGAAATACTAGGAGAAGACCAATTTGGGTTTAGGCGAAACAGGGGAACGCGGGAGGCTATTTTAGCTCTGAGAGTGATAATGGAGAAAACAATAGAAAAGGGAAAGCATGTATATAGGGTTTGTAGATCTGGAAAAGCATTCGACAATGTAAATTGGAAAAAATGTTTGAAATACTCAAAAGATTGGAATGAGTTATAGGGATAGACGAATAGTACATAGCTTATACAAAGAGCAAACAGCAGTAATAGAATTAGAGCAGGAACGTAGAGAAGTAAACATTAGGAAAGGGGTGAGACAGGGATGTGCCCTATCCCCATTGATCTTTAACTTGTACATAGAAGAGGCAATGAATACTGTCAAATGCAGGAAGACATTTGGAATTACTATGCAGGGACAAAAATTGATATGCTTAGATTTGCAGATGATATAGCGGTATTAGCGTCTAGCAAGGAAGAGTTAGAAGCTGCTCTTAATGAAATGGAAACGGTTCTGACAGAGAGATACGGTATGAAAATTAACAAAACTAAAACTAAAGTTCTAGTTTGCAAAGGTGTGGAAAATAAATCAAAAACAAGAATACAAGTATCTAACACGAACTTACAAGAGGTTAAGGATTTCTGCTACCTAGGAAGCCAAATAACGCAAGATGGGAAAAGCACAAAAGATATAAAACAAAGATTAGCACAAGGTCGTGCTACATTTAACAAGAAAAAGCAACTACTGTGCTCAAAGACCACAAACATAGAAACAAGGAAAAGATTGCTTAAAACATATGTGTGGAGCACAGCACTGTACGGCTGTGAAGCCTGGACAGTAGGAGAAGCGGACAAGAAAAGGTAGAAGCCTTTGAAATGTGGTGCTACAGGCGTATGATGAAGATATCATGGACAGACAAAGTTAAGAACGAAGAGGTACTAAAATGGTAGGGGACGAAAGAAATATGTGGAAAACGGTAAAAATAGGAGAGATAGGATGATAGGCCACATACTACGGCATGAGGGAATAGTGCGGAATATATTAGAAGCAGAGATAGGAAAAAGAGAAGAAGAGGCAGACCTAGATTAGACTACTGCACACAGATAGTAAAAGATGTAGGCTGTAGAGGTTTCAGGGAGATGTGTAGGCTAGCCCAGAATAGAAATCAATGGAGGTACGCATCCAACCAATCCCAAGATGGATAAACTAATGACGAAAAGATAACTGTGCTTAAACATGATGATTATTATAAGTAACTACAAGAATTGGTTGGGCAATATTCTCGAATAATGTTAAGTGTGTGAAAGGATTTACTGGAAAACCATTATTTCGGCAAATGTCTAAGTGTTGGGGATCTTGGTAGCCACAGGTTGCTTAACCTCCTTCACTGAATCTCGGTAAAATAGGGTATAAAATTAGAAAACAATAGAAAGGGAACGAGCTGAATACACATGCTGTGTGAGAATTTCAGGAACTATGTAGGCTAGCTCAGAATATAAATAAGTGCAGGTGCGTGTCCAACCAGTTTTGAGACGGCAAACCTAATGACGAAAAATAAGCGCAGATAAATCTGATGATTAGTATAAACAACTAGTTGTTGGTTGCGAAATACCTGCAACTAATGTTGACTGTGCGAAAAGATAAATTGGAAAATATATTAAATCGCCAAATGGTTAAGTGTGGGAACTTGGCAGCCACAGGCTGCTTACCTCCTTCACAACCATTGAAGGTCGGAGAAATAGGGCATGTAACTGTAAAACAATAGAAAGTGATCAAACTGCATCTAACAAGAAAGAACAGCGCCTATGAGGAAAGACAACAAACATAGAATAAGAAGAAAATTGTTGAAAGCATATGTGTAGCACAGCACAGTATGCCTAGGAAATACGGGCAGTCTGAAACGCAGACAGAAAAACGGTAGCAGCCTTTTGAAATGCTGTGCTTCAGATGTATGAGGACGATAGCGTGGACAGACAAAAATAATAACAAATAAGTTACAGAAATAGTAGGGGAACAAGGATATCTGGGGAAAAAGAGAAATAGTAGGGCGGAATACGTTCTAAGGCATTTTTGGGGAATAGTATGTGATATATTACAAGCAGAGATAGGAAAAAAGGGGTAGATGTAGACCTAGATCAGACAGTTATAGATGCAAACTGTGCATATTTCAGGGAAATCTGTAGGTTAGCTCAGAATAGGGAACAATGATGGTACGCGTCTAACCAGTTCTAGGACTGAAGACCTAATGATGATGATGAGTGTGGAAATGAGGCATTCTCCTCATTTTCGCCTTATGGAAATTTACATGTAAATGTGTGTGGAAATGAGGGATTTTCCTCATTTCCACCAAACTATCACCTCCACCTCCTCATTTCCACCTTATGGGAATTTACATGTAAATCTGTGTGGAAATGAGGGAATCGGGTGGAAAAGAGGCGGCAGGATTGCTATATTCCTCCTACTCACAGTTTTAAATTCAAGATGTGGATAAAATGCTAGTTATAATAAAATTTCTCGTTATTTACAAAGTTTTTAGATAACACAACAGTTTCAGTTAAAAACACAAACTAATTAAATGGCGGTTTGAAAAAATATAAGTTCTCATCTACAAATAACATTGAAGGGACATTTAAATTAAAATCAACTTACTTTATTTCAAAACACTATTGGTAAAACGTTATCACTAACACAAAAACTATTTATCTAAATGATAAGAAGTAAATACTTTACAACGACCCCATGTGATAATTTTATTTAACGCACAAGGATGAACTAATTGATAATTGTAGACTTCCTTTACAAATTCCGCACTTGCATATTATTAATGCAGTGAAATTAAAGGTTTAAAAAAACAGAAACTTGATCTTTCCAAAACTATATTAAAAACAGATTATATTAGAAATTGTATTTAGAGTATTTCATTATGCTAATTTTACTAAGTTCACACAAGATATAATTTTACAATTATATGTTTTGTATATAAAACAGATAGATCTTTAAATGAGAATGGTAACCCAATTGAAACAATTCCTAAAGATTGAAGTTCTGGAGAAGCATCTATGCGATCCTAATTTGGGTTAACAAAAATTTTAAGTACGTTTTAAGCTTGCCCCTATTACAATGACAATAACAGATCCAAATTAAGAGTAAAAAGATAATTTCTAAATCAGTAAGAGATAGTCCGATTTGAAAAATTGTAAGAGATTTGAGTAGCTGGGAAAAATACAACCTTAATTGACATCTTACACAACAAATGTAGAGGAAACGGACTAAGTGTTTAGAAATTAAGAAAATAAGAATGCTACAAAATGTGGTGTTTTTCAAGTTTGAGCTCCTACATTTTAAGATGAAATCTGTAAGATGTTTTTTAATTATCCGGAATCTTACTATAAAGATTTTCATATTTACCCTTTTATTTGGCAAAGTGTAATAAAAAGATGTAAAAATGGTTTTAATACGTTTTACTGGTAAAATAAGCCTAGTTTAGGTTATATTACAAATAAAAGTTTCAAAAAAGCATTAGAAAATTGTTTTTTGATAATTTTAATTACAGTTTACATCACCAGGTTCAGCAGCATTCAACATTGTTCTGCAGACGTGAATTATAGTTCACATTGTCAGTAAGTGACAAATTACCAATGAGAAATAAAATGTAAATATATATTCTAAATAAATTAAAAATAAATTTCTAACGGCAAGTAAAACATAAAATACATCAAAAACATATATGCAGGCAGTGCAGAAAAAAAGCAGTCCTCATAAGTAACCTAATTTTTTGGAACATGGAAGTTATGAAAACAATTTTTCTTGGTGGTAAAACACAAATTTAATTTACATTTACTACATATAACTGTAGTTATACCTGTTTGACAATTTATACACCTCCTTTTTTCACCAAAAACTGGAAAATGACCGACGTGATCGAGTTTCATCTCATCTGGTGGTGTTTATTTTATTGATTACAGACGGGGTCGTTGACGATCTACCTCTTTGATTTATGTTATGAACAACATTTGCAATTATCAACCTAAATTCTTTTAGGGCCAAATATTTTGATTTGGGGCTGGTCGATTCTAGATCTCGACGATAAAGTAACCAACTGTTGATTACACAAATGTCAAGTAGTTGGGAGAACACACACATATAATATTTTTTGTTTTGTATCCTGTGCGATAAGTGGCCACAAGCATGTCCGCGAGGTCAACTCCATCCATATGCTGATTATACTCTTTTACAATTTGTGGGCACCGAATGTCGATTTTCTGCTTGACTCTTTGAAATATCGTTTTACTGTACTTACAGGTTCTGCACCAATATATGAACTAGCGATGGCAACACATTTCCTGTCCGCAAATTTCACTATAACTACTTAATTTTTGTAGTCAGATTGTTCTTCAAATGACCCCCTCCCTTTATTCAACAGCTGCTTATCTTCAACTAATTTACATTCGATTAAGTCGATTGTATCTGAGTGCTCTCAATGATAGGATTCGGTAATTGTCTCTCAAATGTGATATCAGATGGCCGATGACAAAAAATTATCAAAGTATACACCACTCAACGATGTATTTGCTAAAACTACTTTTGCGGCCATTCCAAATGCTTGTTCATTATTAGGAAAAGTGTGATAAAGAAATGTCTTGTCACCCTGATAGAAAAACAGAAAATCATATACAAATCCTGTCGCACCGGCTCTGATAAAAAAATTTATACCCCATTTGTTTGACTTCTTAGGCATGTACTGCCTAAGTGAGCTAGACCTTGTCCCTTTATAAGGCACCATCATTTTATCTATGTTCATTCGCTTTTCCTGCCCTGTCTCAAGAAATTCGATCTAATAATTTCTGAGAGAGATCTTACTTTATACAATTTGTCACTACCAACATTATCTAAATTATTAGTGAAATGAGGATACCGTATAATCTGCTGATACCTTTTCAAGCTAAGCTTTTGGGATACTAGTAGGTACTGCAAGGTTATACGCCTGTAATCTATATAAGCCAGCAATTTATTACCCCCATATACAATTCAATTGAAATAAACGCATTTATCTCACTTTTATTTGTATTCACAGATTTTCTAGACATGTGTACTGAATAGTTATTTGTGTTTTCAACTATTAGTTCATAAATTTCTTCTGTAAAAGATAACTGAAAATACTCAAGCGAAGACTTAACTTGTACGTTTTTAGATAAATTATTACTTGGTACGTTGTCTAAACAATAAAAAAAATTTTCCTATTTCCATTCATAATCAACTAAAATTATTTTTTACGTTTTTTACTAATAGATGTTGATTTGCCTATTAGTTTACTGGTAGTCGTCTTGAATAAGACGTCGCGAATTGAGAGACAACTTAAATATGACTACAACTTTTAATCGATTATTTCGTCATAAATGAGAATTATACTTTGGTATTTTGAATAAAAATGAATATAAACCCTTAACCACAAAAAATATTTAAAATACTAGATACGTATTTCGACCACTATGTGGTCATCATCGGTAGATATTTTAAATAATAATTAGCTGTTTTTCCGGAACACTTCAGAGGATATTCTCCTCACCACTTAGGTTGAAGTAAACCTTCCCAAGATACAATTTACTATAATGTTGCTTTAAACACTATCGAGGATATTCTCCTCACCCGCAGGTTAGTGTTTTTCACAACAAACAAGTGAATTGTGACGTTATAACTAAAATCTACTTAATTTATGCTAATTCTAAATCTGCTGAAGCGGAATCAAATTAATCTTGCTTTCTCATTGGTTGTTGACCAATAGGGAAAGCAAGGCAGATGGCTCTATGGGTCCTTTATCAGTGTTTAAGAGGGGTCCTTTATGTTTAACAATTTTAATTGATTTATAGGCATTTAAGAAGGAAAACGTTGGTATCGCTTTTAACAATTTAACATTTTCCAGTTTAACGGGGTGGTTGGTTTTAAAAATGTGTTTGGCGACCTGAGATCTTTCGTATTTACCATATTTGAAGTGAGCTCTGTGCTCTTTAAATCTTGTTATATTCCTCTTGGTCTGACCAATATGTTTTTGAAAACACCCTGGTCCTGAACAACTAATTTCATAAATCTTCGACTTTTGCAATTTTTCCACCTTATCTTTTGGATTACCTAACAAATCTTTAATTTTATTAGTATTACTGAAAGCAATTTTGAAATTAATCTGTTTGAATATTTTATCAAGACCTTTGTAGTTTTGTGAAACGAAAGTTTAACATATTTGACATTATCGTTAGAGGTGGTCGAATGCAAAGTCATTGATTTACGGATGTTAATTCTAATTTTACACTTTCTAAAAATATTATCTATAATATCAGAATGACATTTTTACAGTTTTTGACACTACTAAATCAAATGTTGATGATTTTCTTAAAGAATTGAATTCAAAATTTCAAAGCATAAAATTTACGTATGAACTAGAGAATAATGGACAATTACCCTTTTTAGATACATTAGTAATTAGAAATGGTAATAAATTAGAATTTGACATTTATTTAAAAGAAACCAATGTAAATCGCTTTATTCTGTCTTTCTCCAATCATAGCATACAACATAAGTTGGCTTCATTTAAATTTTTAATTAATAGATTATTAGTAGGGTAAAATCAAGGATCCCACCGCCTCATTTCCCCCAGAATCCCTCATTTCCCCACACATCTGGACCAAATTTACATGTAAATTCGCACTATAAAGTCTTATTTTTTAAGAATCTCCTCCTGACTCCTCCTTGCTCTCCTCCTTGCTCGGAAACCCCAACAACCATTTTGATTACGTCACACCCGCATTCTTTCCACCCCCGAGATAAATCTTTCTCCACATTTCCACACACGAGATAAACCTACCTTGTTTGGTATCAATCAATATTAGAATTTTCTCAGCTACCCGAATTTTTAAGAATTTTTCAGATATCATCACCCCCAAGGGAGCTACCCCCATTTTAAGATTTCTTACCTGTAGCGACTTTTGAGCGTTCTTATAAATTTTTTTAGTCATGCGATACATCTTGTTAGCTTAGAATTTTATGTAGAATCCGAATCTGTAAACAGATTTGAAATCGGACCACGCCCTGCAAAGTTACACATATACCCTCTGCGAGATAAATCTTTCTCCACATTTCCACCCACGAGATAAACCTACCTTGCTTTGTATCAATCAATATTAGAATTTTCTCAGCTACCCAAATCTCTTTAAATTTTTTAGATAGCTCCATCCCCCAGAGAGCTACCCCCATTTTAAGATTTCTTACCTGTAGCGACTTTTGAGCGTTCTTATAAATTTTTTATACATGTAGCACATCTTGTTAGTCTAGAATTTTATGCACAATCCGAATCTCTAAATAGATTTAAAATCGAACGACCCCTTACCATTTTACACACACCCTCTAAATTATAAATTTCCTGCGGCTCATACCTAAAAGAAAATCTAAAACCATTCTTAAAACTTTTATTACAAACAATTTTACTAATACAGTTTAAATTTTGTAAACCACATTTCTAAATACATATTCACAATTTTCATTCTTAACCTAGAACTTCTCATATCGACTTGTACTTATTAATATTTATTTCTAAATAGAGCACCTTTTCCAAAGACCAACCGGACCCGCATGTTTCAAATTCCTCTGATTTTGTTCGCATGGTTTCGCTTAAGACCTCGTACATATTTTCCAGATTACTAGAAGACGTTATAACCACATTTTTGTGTTAAAGGATTTCACATCGGTAGCCTCTTCCCCCATTTTGATGTAAACGCCGTAGAGTTCGCAATAGACTTTTACTGCTGTATGTTGTATTCTTTTTTCATTTATTAATCGAATAAATCGCTCTTTCTGCTTCCAAAGAAACTCGAGCACTCCATCGTCGACACAGGCATTCTTTATGCGATAGCTAGCCATACGGTTGTTAAACGCAGTGCTAACCATTTCTACACCATCGTCGCTAGTAGCGGTAACTGATGCATTTTTATGTCTGTTGCTCCTTAAATGTGCGGCATACGTAGTTTTTTCCATTTCGAAATCGCATACTTTACACATAATTCGTGGTTGTTTCGTACAAGGCCCTTTAACAGCTGGCGGAGCTGAACGTTTACGGCTTAATGACATGCCGTGCTGTTTTTCCTTGTGTCGCAGTAAGTTGTCCATTCTCGTAAAAGCGAAACCGCAAGTCCCACAGTTTAAGTACTTTGCTGCGGACGGCTTAACCTTGAACGATGTTGCACCACGACATTTGTTCTGGTGCCGTATGAGAGCATTTTTCCAGGTATAGGAAGCACCGCAAGAGTTGCACTTAAAAACGTTTGCAGATACCATTTTAGTACAAAACAAAATCCGCACTATAAGACTTGACTTGTAAGCGAACTAACTTATAACTAAAGAGTTTATTCTTGCGTACCTGCTTTATGTACCCTATAGAATGCAAACCGAAGGTTTCCGAAGACACCCGAACGAAGTCTCGGATTCATCGGGGGAACTAAATGACGTCATCTTGAGCCAATCTTCGCTGCTCGTCCAATACATTTAGCGCCAATGCATGCACCTGGTTCGCTTCGTCGATGGTGCGAATGCCGTTAGTAGAAACACCGGAAAACGTCTTCCATGTTATACGGATCGTGTGCATATTAAAAATCCAAAAGAGCGGTAGCACACGCACACAAGTTGTGTGCAAGTCGTGCTGTATAAGATGCAGTGCTACTATAACCAAAAACACTTTAAACCATTACTAAGAAAATACCAACTTGCTGTCTACAGGATACTTACAACAATTTAATTTTAAATAACTTCTACGTCATACTTTAGGAAATGATAGGCTTGAATATTTTTCCAAATGAATCACCAAGCGAAAGTATATGCTAGCGGTATTCAAATTACCCATTAATTTCCCATTTTTACGACCATAGTTAATTATAGATTAAAATTTAATTTGTGTACGTTCGAGCTTCTCGTAAACTAACATATTTTATAGCAACAATGCGCTGTATAATACATGCATACCCCTTCTCTGCGCTACTGCTATTCTTGTAATTGCTAGAAAAGTCACTCTCCTTTTACTGTTAAGACTGGGCAAAGCACCATTTTTATACTTTCTATAGCACATCGCACACTTTTCGTCTGATAATTATGCTTCTGTAGGCTTTACACTTTCGCATAGCTCTCGACCGCATGTAATGATTTCTAGAACCGGTAAGTACTCGATATCGTCCAAATAGAGAATTAGATGCTCGATGTCTGTCAACTTCCAATTCCTCGTAAAGGTAGAAAAACTCGGTCAATC